>VZRH01007746.1:1569886-1709938 GCA_013397555.1 Urocynchramus pylzowi | reverse complement strand
AAAAAAAGAAAAAAGAAAAAAGAAAAGAAGAAAGGCAGCACAAAACTAAAAGTAAGCCACCCTAAATTCAGACTTCCATATGGTAGGGCTACTTCTACATGCAGGAGAAACACAAAATCCCATTTAAAAAAATAGTTTGCATCATATCATGGAGGGAAGAAACCTAACCAAAACAAAACACAATGCTGTCAGAACACAGCAGACTGAGTCAATGTATAGCTTGCATATGGAAACAATGACATGATTGTTTACTCACTGGTTTAATGATATTCACTTTCTCTTAATGGCAATGTTGAAAATGTGAATGCCAGATGTTAAGCCTACAGCGCAGAAGCGATGAACACTGTAAAGTCTATAGAAAGGAATTTATCCTGACATCAAAATATAGTGTAACTCTTCAGTTTATTAATGCTGTGAGTGGTTTTTTTTTTTTTTCTAAATTTATAAAAAAAAATAGTTTCATGTTTGCCATTTAAATTTCCATATTTTATAACACTTCAGCAACAAATTTACATATTTCCTGGAATCTGCAGATATAAAAGCGGTAAAACACTCCAGGCATTATTAGATAGTAGATTATAACCCATTACTATTGTTTCAATTAGCAATGTAAAAGTGACCTGCAGTGTTCAGATGACCCACTAATGGATTTAAATGCTTTCAAATATTAATGCAGGTTTTCTAAAGATGAATCCCAAACCCATTATTCCTGGAATAACCGTGAGCTGAAAAGCTGGCAATGATTGTGCATTATGTGGAAAGGCTCATGGTTAATTAAATGAATACCTAGCATTACACTGTTCACTTTAGTGCTACAAAATTATTTCTCATTGATTTTTACATTCTGAGCCTGTGATTCAATTTACTTCTGCAATTTGTGTTGTTGTGCCAATAAAACAGAACTGCTTGAAGATGGAAGCATTAGAGAGGGATACATACATTAAGGCCCAATGAAAACCGTAGTTTTCCTATTTTTTTGCCCTGCTGAAATATCACTTGTAGGCATCACTTTGTTATGTATTATTAATACAATTTTTGTTTATTTCCATCTGCTCTTTCGTCATTTTTGTATTCAGGAGCTGGAATGTTAGCGATTACTTAAGGGTGAGTAGCTAATTTTTTCAGTAACAAGTTCTCCTACTATCAAGAACAAAAGCACCATCAACACAAGTCTGTTATTTCATGTTAAATGGACTAGAAGGATTCAATTCATCAAAGCAATCATGCTGGAGATCCAGGGAGTTTTTAGTTTGGCAAATTCATGAAGCTGAAATTTTAAGTTATCAAAATTGGTAATTCTGAGAATTGAATGCAGAATCAGAATCATTCCTGCATGGTTTTTGGGAAATGCTCATTCTCTTTGATCCTCTTGCCTGGAAGAAGGGGTACGAAGTCTTTCCATGCAGATGCCCACAGGGGAAAACTGATGATGCTGAGATCTCTTGTGGGTTGTAACACTTCACTGCTGGTTTTCTGGATACTTTTATTCTCTAAAAAGGGACTTGTGCACTTCTGCACATTTTCTATCACTGAGTTGATAAGTTTCTCGAGGATCTTTGGTTTTGACCACCCGTGAGTGTTTGTAGAACACGTGTATTTTATAGCATCTGAAAATATTGTAAATTAATCCCCTTCATGCTTGTCTTATGCTATGTATAAGGTGAATGCAGTAACATTTTCCTTTTCTCTTGGGGCTCTAAGTAAATTTTTTCTCCAGAGTCAGAAAGAATTGATAATGAGCACTGCATGTCAGATTCCAAGCCCTCTGCAACCCTAGTCAGATAGGGATCAGGCTCCACAATGAGTTTGGCTAACAGCAAGATCTTCACAGAACTGCACTTATAGATCTGCTTCTGTTGCGTTGTACCTGAATGAGTCATTATTTATTCGGGGTCATTATTATTATCTTATTATCATCAAGTTTTCTGAGTGGGTGTGCAAATCTCAATTTTCTTACATTGGGAAAAGTGAAAAGTAATTCCATTAGAGCCAGTGCAGCTGTAATGATGTAAAACCAGTGTAGGTGAGAAGATAATCAGGCCCACACCGTTCATTGTGTGACACAGTCCTGTAATCACTTACTTGCATGAGTAATGCTGTCTTCAGGAAGTTCACCGAGTTCAATTGGATTATTTGCATGAGTAAGTATCCCCTCATGTGTGTGCACCCTATTTTCATATGTTTAATGCTTCCAAAAGGGAAACTAACTATAAACCAGCATTATGAAGAAATATAAAATATAAACCGCCAAAATAAAGGTGTAAAAATTGGACAAAATTAGAAATATTAAAAATACACAAAAAAAAAAAAAAATCAAAGAGAGCAAACTTGGCTTTGCTTCAGGACACTGCTTTTCAGAAACCAGAAGGTGTGGCAGAAAATCCTATTCGAAGTTAGGGTCATTATAATCTCAGATAATTAAATGGCTAGGGAGCTGTTTTGTGTTCACCAACTAGGACAATGCATTCCAAACTAAATGTGTAGCCTCACTTAGAGCATTAGCCATTACTTGAACCTTGACCATGAGCACTCAGTGTGACAGTAACCAGTTTTGCATCCAGAGAGAGCTAAATGAGGATGCATGTTTGTGATATGGTTTAGACAATTTTTTGTGATGGCTGAAAAAAACAGAAGGTTTGCAACTGGCTTAACTGGAAAAAGATATGGCTTTCATTACTAAAGGTAAGCAGTCCTGAACATAATGAAAGATTTCCTGCAAAATGGGATCATTCTGCCAGGATTCTTACAAAGGAAGAATTTCATGCTATGCTATGATCTGTAGGTAAATATTACTTATGTGCTTTGTATTTTTAGTTGATGAAAATGTCATTCATTCATTTAAATATTAAAAAAAATCTCCTAGCCACTCTATTCCTGTAATGAATTCATTCTCATTTTATCACTCTCTGGAATGCCATTTCCTTTTCCTTCCACTTAGCAGGAAAAATGTAAATACGATTATTTTCCCCTTGATGTGTTGTCCATTGTGCTATAAAATACAGTGAACAAGCCCCAGCAGTTTGGCTTGTAGAGAGTTGCTTCCTGAACCCGAAGTGAGGAAAGCCAGCTGTGCTGTAGTAGCACACCCCTCAGCTGTAAGGAGGTGGTGGTGGTGGCTGGGAGATGCTGCTTCAGGAACTTTTATGGCACAGAGACTGTCATCCCTTCACAGACCGGATCACAAAGACAAAAGTCCCATTAATTCCTGTTTTCACTAAGTGAGGGCTTGGATTCAGCAAATTTGGATTGAGAGGCCTGATCACAACTGATAAAAGTTCCAAAAACCCTATCAGAGGGAGGAATTCAGGCAGCTAAGCCTGAATTTCATTCAAGATGAAACTTGGGAAGTATATGAGCAAGCCATTGCAGTTTCCCAACTCCCAGGGCACCTGCTGTTATGCAGGTAAAGGCTCTTACAGTCATGGCCTTTCTTCTTATTATTATTTTGAGTCAAGGAAATTTTCATTCCTTTCTGTTGAGTGGTTTAGCTTCAACAAATAGGACCACAAACCTAGGTCACCTGCTCCTCAAGCTGGCATACTGAGCATCAGGCTCTCCCTCTGCAGTCTTCCTTTAGCCAACATTTGCACAGGGCTGTGGCACAGTCTGACTCGAAAGAGTGACCAAGACACTGTTTTCCTGGAGGGGATGTTAGGTCTTCGATGTGGGTCTTAATTAGGTATGTAGAAAGGGACTGAAATGAAGCATCTGACTCAAAAAAGTAAACACAAAACTCAGAAAATGTTTTAGATGTCCCTCTCTCTCAGAAGCATTTTCTCTTGTCTGAGATATTCTGCCCCCACTGTCTACTTCTCGTGGATCTAATGCTCCCGCTGGAAGCTGCTGTGTGGGGACCTTTGGCCAGTACCTGTGTACCTGGTTTTGGGCTTTACTGGCTACCACAAATCAGTAGAGATGATGAACACCCATTCCCCTCCAGCCTGGATAGGAAATAGGGAGGGAGTGGATATTTTTCTCCTCTGGCTGTGTACACAGAGGAGATGTCTTCCAACCTGCTTTCTCTGGTGTTGCTGCTAGCAGAGGGAGATGTGAACACCAAAATCCTATGCAGGTGTTCATTCATTCCTGCTTTGTAGATGCTGTAGATGCTGTGGTCCCTGTTCAGACTTTGTGCAACTTCATCTCACTCAAGACTCCTACACTGAATTTCACAAAGCTGGAAAGGTTGATCTAACTATAAGTATTTACTACTGACCATCTTTCTTGGATTTTTTTTTTTTTTTGGCAGGGGGGAGGGTGTGGGAGATTTGTTTGTTTAGCAGTAGATATTTCTTCTGATATTCCTTCACAAATTTCTGTATTTCCTACCCATTGTTTTAAAAAGAGAATTTTACCAAGGCCAAACAACAGAATTTGGTCCCTTTTAGATATGCATGTGCTGTGATTACAAGCATTCAAGATTAAATTACATGAACAGAAAAACAAATATCGTGTGTAAAAGCTATTCTGTAAATGCTATATAGTCTAATTAGAAAGACAGAAACAAAAATCATTATGGCAATAAAGATTAGAACACGATAAAGAATGTAGATTTTAGAAAATTATTGTAGTGTACCAACACCATGTATGGATTATACAGCTGTGAGAAAGTAATTTGGAGAAATATTTACTTACCAATACATTAAGAGTAACTGTTTAAGGGTATCTTTTAGAATTCTGTATTTTTAATAAAAAATATAGAGAAGTCTATTGTTTGGACAGAGGACGTAGGGAATTTTACAGATTAGGAAACTCAGATAGCAGTAACATCAGATAGATGTCCAAGGTTTGTTATTAAGGTGGAAAAATGTAACTGAATTTGGAAGAAATTCTGGGGAAAAAAAAGGAAAGGTACAAGAGGAAACTTTTTATACTAAGATAAAAAAATCTGAAATGGCATTTTATGCAAAGCTTAAAGCGAATTCAGATCCTTTGTTATGGTTCATGTATTTTCAGCTTCCCACATTTAATCATAACAGGCTCCTTGTGGTTTAATTATGATCAGAGTTCTGAAGATGATTCAACCACTTGCATGAGAATTTGACTTGCATTGATCAGAAAAAAATTATCTCCAAGTCTTAATTAACCATTTAACTGAAAAACATTCCTTTCCTGAGACACTGCTTTATGCTGTGATAAACGAAAGATGTGTAAACTCTGGATCATAACCTGGGAAATACATATAATAGCTGCTTAAAGGCTGTAAATAAGATTGCAATTAAATACATTGGTATGAATTTAACCCCTTTGTACACAAGCTTTTACATGGGTTTCATTTGAGACTGAACCAGATTTGGGGAAGAAGTAGTGAATACATGCTGTACACATTCAGTAGACCTCAGATGTGGATATTTGTTATAGGGCAGTATTCCCTAAGAAAATAAGTGTGGATTTTTCAGAAAGGCTGATGGTGCACTGAATTCTGTGGGTCCAGAGGGAGATAGTTGTTGAATTCTTGTGAAAATCCCATTTCCCATTCATGAAATGTATTGACTACAGCATCAGTGGGAATGCAAACCCTCTAGGTGTTCTAATTCGCCCTTAGTATTTCAGCCTAAAATGAAGAAAGTCTTTTAGCTGGGACAAATTTCACAAGAACAGATCCTAAGACTGCTTACACTTCTAGCTCAATGACCAGTTTTAGTGATGTGACAGAAACAAGTGCATCCAAATTTTGCCCTTGACAGAAAAAGAAAAAGGTTTTTTTTTTCCACTTATGCAATATAATAAAGAAAGAGTCAAGATGACTGAATCTATTTCTAAGATCATCACTTGCATTGAAAAACCTTATTAAATAGATTTTGTTGGTTGAGGTGTATATATATATCCTCAAAAAGTGAGGTATATATATATATATATATACGCCTCAACCAACAAAAAATGCATAAAAATCTTTCATTTGACAATTAAATTCTAGTTCACTTGATAATTTCAGCTTCAAATCAGACTAGATTAGGAGATAATAAAAACATACCTGCTTACTCACATCAGGAAATTCAGTAAATAAAAGCAAGTAATTTACATAAACATTGGATGAGCTCACACATGCATTGACCCAAACTTCATATAAAATAGAATTGCATATAGATGCACAGTACAGAAGTATAAAACTGAAAAATATGTTCTTATTTGTATGCTATTAGAATGAAGCTTTTAAAAAAGATTGCTGCTTCTGCCAGTCTCTAAGCCTTAACAACGTCGGACAGAATTCCTGTGTACGCTAAGATCTGTTCTTTGTTAACCTTTAATTTCTTCAATTTTTAGCCTTGTTAGAGATTGTCCAACAGAACTAATCCAGAGCATTTTGTACTCAGAAGTAGCTGCTGGACATCATCACAAATTCCCACCTCTGTGGAACTCTCAAGGTGTCAAGTTGTAACGACTTAATCAAGGACAGATCTTGAAATCCTAAAAAATGATGCATGCCTTCGAAAGAAGGCTTAGAAATATGCATTTAGGAAGAAAATGCAAAACTTGACATCATTCCAGAAAATATTTTTTAACTTAAAAATGAAATAAAAGTCAGCTGAAAATTTGCATTGAAATTAGCGTGCAGCAACCTTGTTTGAGATAAGATTAAACTGCTGCAATGCTGAAATTTGTTGTTGATAAGGAAGCTTAAATGTATTACACTATGCTGTATTTTGCCTCCCTTTCACTCAGAAAGTGTATTCATTATAATAAATTCACACTTTACTATGTAAAATTCATTCGTATAGCCAGAAGCTTATAAAAAGAATATAGACTAAAGAGCAAGTTGCATAATGAGATCTAATCTATGTAAAATAAGTCCCAGAAGAAATGTCCTTTACTTTGATCATATCCCTTGAAACAAGATCCCCTGCTGGAAACCACAATAAAATGAGAGCTTGGGAAACTCGCCTGGCAAGCAAGTTAGGTTTTTAAAAACAAAAGCTCGCCAAGCCCACCGACCTCATGATCCCAGACAAAATGTAATTAAGGCTAATAAAATCTTTCAGACTCCCTGAGGCTTAATGGGAGAATAAAGATTTTTGGGGCTCACGGTAGGAATCCTGAGCTCTCCTCTCTGCCTCTGTGCAACCGAAAACCTCAGCTTGCTGCCATATGCAGGAAAAGACCCTAAGTCCATTCAGAGGCAGCTGGCCATGGGGAGATCCCTCTTCAGCACACACACAAGCACAGACACAGACACACACAGCCCCCCATCAGAGCCCTTCTGTGTTCCAGAGTATTTTAGTGCTGGCTGATGCCTCTGATGCACAGGGACAATTTCCGAGTTTTCTTTGCCACCAGCACGGGGGTGAATCACCACCACTGGGAGATTATAATGTTAAATTAATTTTTTAAAGTGCTTTGCTCTTGCAGGATGAAAGGTCTTTTGCAAATATAAAATGTCCTTATCATGAACTAAGAACTTAGAAGGACACCTTGGAGTGGCCATCAATGTAAACTACCAGCAAACAGCACCCAGTCCCTAAAGAGGAAATGCAAAGAAAACCAGTCATTTCTTCTATTTCCTTTATATTGTACTTCAGTCCTTAATACTCAGAATCACTTTAGTCGTGAAACAAGATATATAAATAATTTCCTATCAGGGAAATGCTAACATCTTAAAAAGGAAATTAAATCATTAATGTAGAAATGTATTGTTTTCTTCCTGATGTAGCAGGCAGCCTGAGAGTGTTATTACAGAAACACACTACTTGAGCACCCTCAGTGCACCCTCCAAGGTAATCACAGATGCTGGGTGTGCAGCAAGACCAGGAGGTGAAGATGGGAGGGCCTCTACATCCAAAGCAAAGGTGTTGAAAACAAAGGACTCGCTTTTCTGCACATGGAGAAGATTGAAAGCAATTTATTTTGTTTTCTGTAGGAATGGCGAGCTTCTAGTCACCTGTCTGCTGTGCCTTGCACTCAGGACAGGTCTGAGGGAAGTGATTTGTCCTGTCCAGGTGAGGCTGAACTGGTCAAATTTCCTGCCGTTTTCTCACCGTGGTGTCCCAGCATGCTTGGATAAATCCTGTTCAAAAGTTGGGCACAGCAGCAGTTTTATTCTGTCTCTCTTCTTCCTCTGACCATCAGGAGCTCTGTATGCAGTGAAGGTGCTTTCCAGCAGTGAGTTAGCCATTGCCCAAGCTCACAGTGAAGCTTGAGCTTCCTGGTGTGCCAGTGAACTGGTCCAGGTGCTGCCTAAAATGTGCCACTACCCCAAGCTCCGATGACAACCAGCTTCTGGGGCCAGCTGGAGTCAGGGAATGCAGAAGCTGAGGAAGACACCTTGGCTTGGCCTGCAAAACTTTCATAATTACCTTATGAATAAAATTCCATTATGCTTGCCCCTTATTTTGGTCCATTTTGGGGCAGCTGCTCTCTGGTCAGCAGCTGAGCACCCACAGAAACACTTTATGGTGTTGGAAGGTAACTGGCAGCACTTCCTCTGTCCTGCTGGGATCAGAACCACAGCACATGGTCCTGGGGCAAGAGAAACCCGCTGGCCCCACCACTCCCCACCCTTCCCCAGAATTGCTTCCCACCATCCCAAAGGGACCAGCACTGTATTAGCAACCTTTCAATAAGCCAGCCTGCCCCCGTCTTTTCCTATCCTTTCTCTCAGAGCAGAGGAGCAGGGTAGCCACAAAGGAACAAAGAAAAGGTCTTTGCTATCTCTCTACCACCAGTACACATGGGCAACATGTTCTATCCATTTGTGCTGAGATGATGAAAAGTAATAATTGTTTCAGTATTTCTCTAATAGCTCTTTTCCCCACTTGGCTTCATCTCATATATACACCAACCAGTTTACAAATATTACTATCAAGGTTGAGTTGTGGAAAGTTTATCTAATGTACGACTTGCTTTAAAGACTGTTAGAAGAATCACTTCTGCATAATAAAACCTCAGGAATACACAAGTGATCTTAAGAAATACAGTATGACTGCTGTGTGGTTTCCCATTGCCTTTGTAGTTTCTGAGACACTATAACATTATTTAATTAGCTAAAATTTCCTCTCTCTTGAGGATGGAAACTCAATGAAATGTCAACAATGCTGTCAGTCTGCTTCGGGCTAAATTCATTACACAAAGACTCACGATAAAAATAGTCCAAGACAGATTATTTTGTTGCAAAACATAGGCCCACACAACTTATGCCTCAGAAAACAGATGTGGAATTCACACAAGTGCTGCATTTTGAGGGTTAATGGGACTGTTAAGTTCCACCAGGCAATTACAGATGTTATGTGCTTTCACTGTTCTATACTTGACCAGTAAAAAGAAAAAGACTTAATCCTGTCAATGATTTCTCAGAGACTGATGAGGGATATTCCTACATCGGTCAAAGGCTGATATGAAATCTGTATCTTTGCTTTAAAAATTCACCTTTTCCCATCACTGAGGGAGTGAATAGAGATTGCATTTTAAGAAAAAGCTGACGAAGAGCAAAGAAAAAAATTGTTTCATTTAATCTGAATTATAATTGATATTTCAGAATACATGTGCTCATTACTAAGCATAATAAAATTTGGCATTTTCTATTGTCAGAGGATTTATAAAGGCTAAATTTCTTGATTTATTTAAATAGACAGATAGGAAAGAGCAAACTACAAAAACAAGTGCTATATACTGAAGGCATGTGAATTACCTCCTTCCCAAGGATAATGCAAATTAGAAGTATGTAAAGCTTTGTCTGCACCTGGGATCTTTAATGAGGATAAAGAAAAATCAGACGGAGATTCTCCTGGGAAAAGAGAGGATCGTTATTTGAATAACCTGCAGTGAATTCTAATCAATGCAACGTGACTTTGAAAATGAATATGGTTTTTCAACCCGCTGTACATGAGCCATAATATTAATCATAACTTCATGGTACAGTAAAGCCCATGACAAATGGTTATTCAGTGGACTAACAAAAAGACCATTCATAGTAGGAGGAAGGTAAGGGCATATATAGAGTAATTTATTTTTGTTTTGTTTGCAAAAGCGCTGTCTAAATATACGCATGTACCTATGCATGTATGTGAATGTACACATGTGTGTGCACACACTTGTACCCACATGTGTGTGCCCCCAGTTTAGCACATAAGCATGAAATAGGTTCATTTTCCTTCAGGAGTAACATGAACAAGCATTGTCTGATCTGGTTATTCTTCAAAGAGTATTATTTAGTACTACAGTAGCTAACACAGAGCTTGAGATAATTTTTTTGAAACAGGGTTTTCTGGATGTTTTAGTCATGTATCTTCCAGTGTTTGAAGCCTCTACTGTGCCTCTAAAAGGCTGGAGGTAATTTGTGTCTTCTTTCCACTACTAAGCTTTGTTCACTCTCCTGTATGTGGAGGAAGGGTTTAACACAAAGCATGGTTCACTGGCTGCAACGTAGAAACACCATACTAATTTATTTACCTAGAGCACAGAACAGAACTTTTATGTATTTTTTCCATCTCAAGAATTAAAATCAATAAACTTTTTGACATTTTCACTATTAACATGTTTATATCAGCACAACAAGCTGTGTCAAAAAACAGACTTTCAAAGAAACCCCTCTGAGGGAAATCAGAGGCATTTTGCAATGTTTTTTAAAGGGTGAGTGCATATTTTAGCCAGAGGGTTATTTTTGTGGGACACAGTGAAGTAAATATATCTTGTTTTGCTGATGTGATGAGGATGTTCATATATAAGCAGTAAAATGTGACAAGCTGTGTCATAAAATGCTATGCACCAACATGTGTGATGAGATGCTTTTCCTTCCCCACTGTATCTATCTCCCACTTGCAAGTGGCATTTGTCACCTTTGCCTGTGGGTGGATGCTCACTCGAGTTCTGGCCAGCAGGGAACTCCAGTGGGGTGACCCAGCCAGCCCCATGGAGGGGTTGGTGTTGTGTGGGGACAGTGACTGTGTCTGTACAACATGTGTGTAACCACAATAATAGATTCACATGTCTACTGAAGTACAACTGCTGCCTGCAGCAGCCCTAAGGCAAAAGCTCAAGAAGAGCATAAGGGCCTTGAAGGTTAAGCTTGAGATCTGTCAGTCTGGGGTGAGAAGCAGGCTGCAGAGCTAAAGGCCTTCCACTTGCAACACCTCACCACCCAACCTTGGACATTCAGACTGATAGCACACACCTATCAGATATCAGTAATCTGGGGGAAGAAAGGCTGTCTTTCCTATACCTAAAAAATCACTAGCACAAAAAAAAAAAAAAAAAAAAAAAGCAGATCTATGAAAGAGGGAGTCATTGTGGCTACCTAGCTGAGCATGTGCTCAGAGTGCAAAAACTAACAAAATTCCTGGATGGAAATACTATGAGACACCTAGCAGATGCAGCATACTAAAATATATCTTTGCAGTACTATTTCTTTTGTAAAATCATGCTTAAAAAACACCAAAACAAACAAGGAGCTGCAAGGTAATTTGGATCTGTTGAAGGAAAGTGGTGGTTGAAGAGCAGCTCAAGCTGGCCAGCTTCCCAAAGCAAAGGGTAAGGAGTGATTTGATCAGAGTGTGTAAATATCTTTTGGGGCAGGAGATTACTTGAAGAACAAGGGTGTTTAACTTAAGAATCATCTAGAAAAGAGTTGAATTATTACTGCTTCAAATTTTGAAAAGCAGACTGGATAGCTTTGTAGAGAAGATGCCAGAGTTCCTTTGAACAGCATGGGCATTGATGTAAGAAATGTTTGGTGAAATTTTATATTCTGTGTTAATGAAGTAGTCAAAACTATGCACAGGTTCTTTTAGGACTGTTTCTGCCTTTGCCAATTACTACTGGCCAGTTTGATGCATACTCTGTTTTAAGAGATATCATGGTGTTCCCATAGATTTTGTCTTTCCGCAAGATTTCTGATGAAGGATGATGAAACGTGGGAATTAGTCATTCAGTGGTTGCAAAGAGGTACCATCACCAGAATCTTCCAGTACTTCTCTTGCCATTATCCTTACCTGGTCTGAAACTGAATCTGGGCTGTTACGGCTTGCTGAAGCATCTGGGAATACACAGTTTTGGTGTTGCTGTGCTTTATTTTACAAGGTTCCTGATTTAGCTGCATTTCATGCTGTGAACTTGAGCCGTTGGTTTTCTAATGCTTATTTTTTCTTATGTAAGACTGTCTATAAGAGGAGAATAAATAGCTGAAGTGGTGGAATAAGCTGCTCTCACACTCCTTTTGAAGATGCTTGAAGCAGCAATGTCAGACTGTCTTCTTGCCATGGACATAGTCCTAAGCCTCTCCTAAGCTAGCCAGATCTGAAACCTGAAATTGCTAGGACTAAGCATTCACTGTTAGGACTCAAACTGACTGTCCCATTTTCATATTCCTTGTCTTGGGAAGAAAGGTTTGAATATCATAACTATAATAAGTGTACTAACGACGCCATTAAAGACACTCTAAGATGATTAAACTATGATGCTCACAAAATTGGGTCAACCTAAGCCTAAATAACTGAAAGGTTGACCTAATTTTTTTTTTTTGTTTTTAATTATGCCATATCTTTGGATGTTTATGGCATGCATAAAAACATCTGATCTTTGGTTATACGTATCTTCAAATATATAACTATATAACTAAAACTGTCTTGTTTCTTACTCTTAGTTTTACCTAAACCATTTGGGAAAGCTTCATTGGGAATTAGAGTTGGGTTGTTGAAAACGACCTGATATTTAGAAAAAAGAATAGTAGGAGTAGTACATATCTATCAATCTATATATTTTAATTTGTGCTTAATAGTAGATTTATCTTCAATAAACTAAAGAGTTTCTTGCAAGAAGTTTATTTTCAAAGCAGTTTTAAATGCATCTGTTTAGGAGTGATCCCAGGAAGTGTTTCCTGTGTATCTGCTCATGTCCATCCTAAAAGGGAGAATCAGCACTGAACGAAAATTCATTCCACAAACAATAAAAATTTGAGCCCACAGATAGTGTAGACACTGAATTTAGTAGAGTCAGCATCACCAGTGAGTTTTGGTTGCATTTTCACACTATTTGAATGTCATAGGAGATGCTGAAGTTATACAAAGGGAAGAAGGAGTACAATCACTCCCACTTAACAGAGGAAGGAAAGTTCACCTCCATCCACCAGAGACATATTTTAAACTTCTTCTGCTCCTATTTCATAGTGATTTAAAATGCATAAATATTTTTCCAAATTCCTTGAATAGGTGTACCTATAGAGTCACAGAATAACAGAATAACAGGACTTGTAAGGGACCTCTGGAGGTCAGCTGGTCCAGTCCTTAAGGACGATCACCTAGAACTAGTTGCCCAAAACCATGCATTCAGCCCTTTAATGGATTCACCAGTATTCAGCCTAGTTAGCAACTGCCCTTGATTCAGAGGGAAAAAAAAATCCTGAAAAGCTTTCAAATGTATAGATGATCTAGTACCTTTTCTCCAATCCACTCTACATTCTAACTTGGTTATTTCTTTGAACTCATTTCAGATGCTTTTCCTTCTTTTACCACTGCAACAGATTTGCAGTTTCTGCTTCTTGCACTCAGATCTGGTACCAGAAAACCAGACATCAGTACAGAAGTAATAGTAGCCAACATCCTACTTAGCACTGCTCAAGTGCTAAGTAGGACCTACTTAGTCCTTCTTCAGCCCTGCAACTATTCTCTGCTATTGCTTTTAACTTTGTCCATTTTAGGGTGCCATGGTGTGTGTGTGCTCCAAAAATGTTACATAAAAGTGTAAGAAAACTGTGATACCTATTTTTTTTTTTTTGTTTCTCTACCACGAAACACTGTTAGTTTAGGCACAGAAGCAAAAATAGAATTTATTATGGGAATAGGATATCACATGGAAGTAAGCTGATAATCTACATCCTGGTAAAATGAGAATACCAAGGGTGTCCCCAGTTTCTCCTTCTATTAAAAGAAATGGCTTTTTGTATATGTTGCTCAGATAGCTTGATAATTTCAGCATGAAATGGAAAACAAACTGCCATTGGTAAGAGATATGATCCTGTTCCTGTTAACGACAGCAAACTGGCAGGATCAGACCCAAAAGAAAGAGTAATACAAAGATTGTATGTCTGATTTCAGTCACATAGAAGGATTATTGATTTATCCAAGGGTTACTGAAATGAAGATCTGGCTCATGGTTCAGGTGAGGATGGGAGGAAAGTGATTACTGCTTTATTACAGGCCTTCCCTGTAGATATGGGGTGTGGAAATAATCAGGGCTGATCTTACAGGGAGTGCAGCAGATGCACAGCATCTGGTCTCTGGTCTCCAAGGCTACATCTATACTAGTAAACTAAACAGGCTTAGGACATGTATAAGCACTGCTCTGTGAGATCTATACTGTTTAACCCTTCCCCCTGTCTCTGGAGTTTGGCTCTTGCCAAACAGCACTATGCAGGTGCACAGGTCAGCAACTGCTCCCCAAACACAGTGGGGACAAACCCCCCTTGTTCTGGGGGAGAAGAGGGTGAGACAGGAGCAGTGTGAGCTGAGCTGAGCAGTACAGGGCTCAAGGTCAGAGGATGTGCCATCATTCATTCAATTTATTTCAGAAAGAATCTCCTGACAACTACTTTCTGGTGCTTAAGGCATCTCTTCACTTTCTCATTTTCTCTTGAAACAAAACGCATAGCCAAAGTATTTTTCCCAAAGAAAGAAACACATGCTTAAACAATTTCCCACTCTCCTTCTAATTGTATGAATGAAGACCAGTTTTCATCCCAGCTCTGGTCTCTATAAGTCTAAGAAAACTCTTGTCTACAGCTGAAGTCCTATAGCCCCGAGGCAAATTCATTCAAGTCTGGTCTTTAGCTGGCCAATGACAAATTTCCCTGCATCCAGTGCCCAGCATGGGCTTGGCCACTGTTTGTAGCCTGGTACACAGTGCTGGGACAACATGAGTTTCCCTCTGAAATGCGTATCACATTCGTGCTCTGACTTCAATGAGCCAGACCTCACCACTGGCCTCCTGAAATCCAAATTTATAACTCTGGGCGTGGGTGGGCTTAGCTGTTTATTATTATATCATAGAATTTGGTCTTGTTATATTTCGCTGTAGACACCAAGCATCTCCCATGTTGAACAGACTAGTAAAAGGGAAGTCCCTTGTGGGTTTCTTAGATTTTTTTGGCTCTTCCTCTTTTTGGGGTTAATTTAATCAAAATTTTAAAAGGGATAATTAGATTTTTACAACTTTTTTACAGAGGCAAGAATTTAAATCTATTTCCACTTTGAAGAAATTTGGAAGGTACCCAAGACTTCCTTTCAAAGTAACATCATCAAATAATTTTCTTGTGTATCTGAAATTTAACATTTCAGATTCTGTCCCCTGCACCTTTTATTGTTCCTATTTACAGTGCACCTGAAACACATTGTGTAATTGGCAGAGAGCCCAGATTTTCCATTTAAGAACAGTTTGATGATTTCACTTTTTCTTTCTCTCTCTCTTTTTTTTTTTTTGAAAACAGCAGGTGCTCTACATTGTAAACAATGCCAGTCACCATAATATTATTAGCTTTTGCATTTTTATTACATTTTTGCCTCCCTACATATTTTAAACTTCATTGCAAGGCATTTTTGGCACCAACTCAGAAAGCTTCTTATTTCATAAGGAAGATGGATACTAGTGAACATAGTGCTTTGTTGTCATTTATAATTAGAAAGTGTAAGATTTACTTAATCATTAAACCACCCAATATTTGCGGGTTTGTTTCTCATTTTCTGTGTGATGCATCCACATCTGTGCCAGGCAGCCATTAATTTCCTTTTCTGTAATACAGATTTTTCAAACATTTAACCCTTCTCTTTGTATGGCATCAAAGTAATCTTTTATAACATTGCTTTTCTCCTCCCTGTCACCTTGCCTAAGATCCTGTAAACTGCATTTCAGATTTTTCACAGTTTGATGGGTCAATAGCCAGAACTGACATAGCCCAGTGGTTCTGCAATTACTCTTGTTGTGTACTGAGAGTTTATATTCCATTGGTTATTAAAAATGTGTGCAAACAAATGGAGTTGAAGAAAAACAAATCAGAAATTCATTTTAAAGAAATCTCAAAAAAATCAGCAGAAGGAGCAGATGAATACTCCAGAAATGCAAATAATGCAAGGCAAGAATTGTCTTTGTGTACAGTTTGTTGTTTTTTTTTTTTTTTTTAATGTGTGTTTTTATATGATTTCAAGATAGAGGACATATCACTTGAAAACAGATTTAGGCAAACATCATATGCAATAAATATTTATTGTTAGAAATATTTGTGGTTTCAACAAGGTCTTCATTAGCAAACAAAGGGAAAAAAAATCAAGCTATTTTCATGTTTATACAGCAAGGATGTCTTTTGCTAAACTGCATTTTGAGCTACATTTTTTTTTTCCAGATCAATTCAATAAGAGAAAGCCCAACAGAGAACAGATGCAATATAAGAGCAATAAAGGGAAGTAAAAAAAATTAAAAATCCTTTGTTCTCCCTGCAGTACATCCGTAAATCTATTAGTGTTATTTTCCTTTCTTCTCTTTTTTGCATCCCAAGCCAGATCTCAAGTTCTCTGAAGCAATCCTTAATCAAGCTCCCCAAAGGCCTACGACTGCATGCAGCAATTTCTCCCCTGCTCTCAGCACAGATGTTTCGAGCACATTCCATTACACCTACATGCCATTACAGCTAATGGCTTATTCTGATGAAGAAAGCTGCTTTCTGCTCAGTGCAGCAAAGGGGAAAATAGCCTCCTGTACAGTTCGTACACTGCAACAATGAAATGTGGGGGCAGGTGGTACAACAGAACTCTCTAATGTTAATTACATACTGTATTACCCCCAAATTTGGCTGGTCATTAATTATGCTAATTTACCTTCCTGAAAATTAGCACCACTCATGTGAACATTTGAGCAGTTTTTAGCAAAATGAACTACGGAGTAGTGGTTTGTAAACTCAAACCTCTTGAACCACCCCAACACAGGATCCCAGTGGCTGCCAGACGTGGCATGGGAGGGGACACAGCTGGTGGGCCAGGGCCCTGCCAGCGACAGTGGCTCTGCTACACTCTGCTCTGGGACCCCGAATGCCTTGTGCCTACCTGCTCCCTGCCTCAGTTTCTCTCTCTGGAAAATTATACCTGCTTCTCACACAGCCTAAATCTCCTCATGTTTGAAGAGAAGCGTTTGATTCAACAGCACCTAAAGGACGAGGATCTTTTCTGCTGCAGAACGCTGAGCATCAGATTCCTGGGAAAGCTGGAGATGTCAGATAAATTATCATGCTCAGGCAAAGAATATTTATCCATTTTTAATTTAAAAAAAAACCACCTCTCAAACCAGTCAAAACTTTCCTTTGGAATAAAGAAGGAAAATGGAACAGCTAAAGATATAAGATATAAAATTACCTTCTGTGATTCTATAGTGAATGTAGATAAACTCCATGACCTGCTAGGGAGTATGGGGTTGCAACTGCAAAGCTTAGAAAGAAAAAAATTCTTCTAACTGCTTAAAACTGTCCAGGCAACTCTGTAATGATTTTTATATATATTTAGATTACATTAGGTCTCTACAATGAATGATATAGTAACTTCAAGTGTGCCTATAGCTATAGATTGATTTTTTTTTTAAATGTTCATAAAAAATTAATCTCTGTCTTCTTCCAACAAAACCTAAGATTTCATCATATTGATTATGGGCCTAACAAAGTAAGGTATCAGATTTAGATTCAATTTGTTTTCCTATGAATTAAATACATTAAATCACATTTTACTCAGGTTGAAATTGATTGAGTTTCAGAGTTAAACAAAATATCTTCTCTACATTGTGAACTGTCTCCATTTCTTCCTCAAGGCTGCTGTTTTCTTCTATCCATCTCCAAGAAGCCATCATCATATTAACATAGATGACAATCTGGCAAGGAGGTGCTGATCAAAGATAAATTTCACACTCGCACTTCGCATTTTCTAATTACACCATCTGTGTCAGACTCTTTCGTGGCAGTTCTGCCCAATCTGTCAAATGCTGCATGCCTATGGGAATGCAGAGGAGCTGAGAAAATCGCCTCCATTTCCCCCACCAGCCGATCCATCACCCCAATCGGAGCTGGGTGGATATATTAGTCTAATTGGTACTGGAATGAAGGTTCCAGACTGCATATGAGATGAGGTGTTTGGGGGATGCAAGACATGAGATTTACAATTTGAATCATATTACAAGGCTTGCCCCAGCTTGTTTCATAGCAAGCTGAGAGCAAGCCATGCATGCAATATCAGCATGTGGAGGTGGAAAATAAAAAAAAAAAGGAAGAAAGAAATGAAGAATATTTGAAAACAAATAACAAATGAGAAGGTGTCCCCTTTCATTACTTTTGCCTTCTTCCAGACGTACTAAGTGTAAACGATTACCAATAAGTTCACATGAAATTAATTTATCCTTGTATTAGAATGTAAGAAAAATAAACATAAAGCATTATATGCCTTGAACTACCAGAGATGGCTAGGTGTATTCTAATCAAGTCCTGATCTATTAAATCCAGCAGCTCTATCAAAATAGGGATGCTCCTTTTACACCAAAAGTGTATTACTTCCTATCCATGAGGCATGAGATTAAGTCACAGAAGGTGAAAAGTTGCAGCTCTTCTAGGAAGGCTGACATTTAAAATTATCTACTTTATGGGTCAACTTTTTTTTCTGAGAAATTAATCTCATCCTTGAACCTGTGTGTAAAATATTGCAGACTGCTATTGCTGGGTGGAATAAAATCTGGTGTAGTAACTCTGATTCCCTGTGCAATCACATTTGAAAGTGAAAATGAGCTGCACTTCTGGGTGCATGAATAGTGGTGTGCTTGTTTACTCTGGGGTCTGCAAACCCCCAAAAAAGGCAAGTGTAAAAAATGCTGTGACAAAAGAAAATCTGGCAGTGCAGTAATGCAGGCTACATGCAGAAATTGTGACCCACACCTGGGATACATGTTGTTTCCTGATATCTTAGTACATTTGTACACACACTATTGATTAAAATCTTCACACTTCTTTTTTGTCTAGACAAAACACACACCATGGAGACATACTCGAGTTCTTCATCACATCTGTGATGAAGTCTGGATTTGAACTCAGGTTCTCATCGTTTTTGGGTGTTGCTTTCAGCATAAAATGCGTCCAACTAAGGGTTATTTAATGCTTTATATTTAAAAGGAGAGAGAGCAAAAAATTACACACCAATTGAAGACCTCTATTTTCAGATGTGAATTTCTGTAGGACACAAGAAGCAAGATGCAAACGCATTATCAAGCACATTTTTTGTGCTCCTACCTTTGGTTTATTTAGTACAGTGATGCCAAAGGCGTCACTGATGTAAGAATGTTGTTGGTCGGCAGCCTCCGCAAAGCAACGCTACCGGAGCGCGATACTTTTAACACCCTTTTCTGCATTCAGAGTGGGCTGAGGAAAGAGCTGTTCAAATATTCATAAAGGACAGAAGACAAATATTTGGCAACTCCCAACATTTCAGTGCTAAATCATTTAGTAAACACAGGCTAACAGCATTAACACAAGATCAGACAAAACTGCCCAGCACCACTCAGGGCTAGGTCAGCTGAAAGTAACCTTAATGCTGTAAATCAAGATTTTACTGCTACATATTTGACTGAACTTGTGTCTTTACTTGAACTTTTGAATTTTTCCCTTTCAAAGAAATGTATAAGACAGCCTCAAGGTGGAATATGCCAGAATGACTCCACTTCAGAGGCACAATCAATGAACAGCAATTATCTCAGACATATTTGAGCTTTTTATAGACAAAGACCTTTGTCTGGGTGGGTGCTGTGTAACATAATGTGTCTGCACAGGCTACTTCTCTTTCCCCTGTGCATTTTAATTACACTAGCAATTTTTCCCCCCAAATAGCTATGAACAGAATTTCAATTACACTTATTCATGAGTGTGCAATGCTCATCCCTGCTTCTGTGAGCCTTGCATATGGGCTTTGAAGAGGAGACTGGGAGCCGCTGAGAGGCAGGCTGGTGTCTGTGCTGGGGGTGGAACACGGACCCGCTGGTGGTCCTCAATTGGAGAAGGGTCTGCACCCCACAAACACACCTTGAGAGGGGTTCACAGCCAGCACAGGCTGCCTCATGATTTGTTACACACCTCAAGGTGTCTTCCATGTGAGTCTCTGTGGGGTCTCATGTGGGTCTCTCAGGCTGCAGAGCAGGGTAGTCTTCACTGGGTGCCCACCATGGGACCCCATGCATGAGTGCTGGTGGGAGGATGATTAATGTGCTGAGGAGCAGCCTTTCTCTGCCAGGTCAACAAGCTTCTTGCTCCTATTATGTGGAAAGGACTGTATAGTAATAGTAAAAAAACCTAAGTGATGATCAGAACCTAATCATGATCAGAATTCAACCTCTATTGTGCTGTGTTACACTATCCCTATTCCTCTATGTATTCTCCAGAGCTCTCTGCACAACCCCAGAATAACAGACTTACAGAATCCCTAAGGGTGGAAAAGACCTTCTAGATCATTGAGTCCAACATTTCACTGAACACCACCGCCCAACTAAACCACAGCACTAAATGTCTCATCCAGTTATTTCTTGAACACTTACAGATGTGGTGACTCCACCACTTCCTTGGGCAGCCTCTTCCAATGCTTAACAGCCCTTTCAGTAAAGAAGCCCCTCCTGATATTCAGCCTGAACCTTCCCTGGCACAACTTGAGGCCTCTTCCTCTTGCCTCGTCACTGGTTGCCTGGGAGAAGAGACCAACTCCCATCTGGCTACAACCTGCTCTCAGGCAGTTGTAGAGAGCAATCCTGAGCCTCCTTTTCTCCAGGCTAAACAACCTCAACTCCCTCAGCCACTCTTCGTAAGACTTAGTCTCCAGACCCTTCACCAGCTCTGTTGCTCTCCTCTGGACACACTTCAGCACCTCAATTATCTTTTTTGTAGTGAGGAGCCCTTAACTGGACACAGGACTTGAGGCACAGCCTCACTGGTGCTGCTGAGTACAGGGAGACAATCCCTGGCCTGGTCCTGCTGGCCACACTATTGCTGATCCAGGATTGCAGGCCAGGATGCCATTGGCCTTCTTGGCCACCTGGGCACACACTGGCTTATGTTCATCCAGTGTTGATCAGCACCACGTCCTCTCCTCTGGGCCACTTTCTAGCTGCTCTGCCCCAAGCCAATAGTGCTGCCTGGGGTTGTTGTGACTCAAGTGCAGGATTTGGCCTTGTTGAACCTTATACTGCTGCCCTTAGCCCATTGATCCAGCCTCTCCAGATCCCTCTGCAGAGCCTTCCTACCAGGTCAACAGTCCCAGCCAACTTAGTGTCGCCAGCAAATTCACTGAGGGTGCACTCAATCCCCTTGTTCAGGCCATCAATAAAGATATTAAACAAACTGACCCCAATACTGACCCTTGAGGACCATCACTGTGGCTGGCTGCCAACAGGATGCAGCACCTCTTACCACCACCCTCTGAGTCTGGCCATCCAGCTGGTTTTTAACCCAGAGTGTACCTTTTCAAGCCTTGGGATGTCAGCTTCTCCTAATATCACCCCATCTTTCCTCAGGGCTGGCCCTATGTCACAGGCTGTCACCCGTCCCTGGTGCTGAGCACTCATACCTGTGGTCAGGCAGAAACCTGGTATGGCCTGAGCTCACTCTGCAGCCCTCCCTCTCTGCAGGTCCTGCTCGAGTCTCGCTTCTTCTCCTGTCACCAAGTTCCAGGAAATATGTGGGGGTTTCTTCCCTTTGAGACTGACATTGCTCTCTTGGGTTACACTTAGCAAATGGCTCAAAAGTCATTGATGATGGGCAGGCAGGCAAAGTCAGCGCAGTTGTGAAACAATGAGGAAAAAGCACCTACAGATAGAGAAAATCAGATGAAAAACCCTCTTGCTGGAGAGCTGCATGACAGTATTGACAAGGTGAGAGTATATCAGAGAAACTGGTAAGAATGCAACCACCATAAACAGCACCAGTTAAACACCGCAGGGTGAAGCTGCGCCAGTGCGCATAAGAGCAACTGTTTGGGAAGCGGGAGAAACTGTAACTGCCTTTCCTTTGAAAGGTGTCTGTGCAGCCAAGGACATATTGACGTGCCTGGAAAATCCCCCTTTTTTCTGCAAGGAAGCCCAGGCACAAACTGTCTGCAGTAGGAACGCCAATGAACCTTCAGGCAAGTCTTTCAAAACTAAACAAACACAAAAGAAGAGATTTGCTTGGCTGCTTTTTTTTTTTTTTCTTTTTTTTTTTTTCCCCGCCGTTGCAAAGCCTGTACCTGTTTTTTTTTATTTTTTTAAAACAAAATCTGGAGGAAAGGCCCTGGTGTCATCAGAGTGCTGATACCCCATCATTGATATCCTTCCTCAAAGCCATGTGCTGGTGGTATATGGGAGGTATCCTGATTTCCTGAAAATACATTATGTTCTCCTCCAGAGAATGGAAAGCAGATTTATTCCTTCTGTGAACTTGGAACAATCTGCTCAGGCAAGTGACAGAAAAAGCCATTTCTACCATTTTCTCTTGCTATCCAGGCTGGAGGCTCAATTGTTCATGTGTTTTCTAAAGTATCACTGGCAATCCTCATCCCTTCCAACTGCCTGAGCCCAGGGGAGTCCATGGTTTTGCACAGGTGTCATTAAGGACTGTCTCTGGAGACTATGGGCAATGAGGCAACTGAGCTCTAAGAGGACTTTGTTGTTGGTGATGATGACAGGTAAGAGAGAACAAGGACTTGCAATTAGAGAAATCATTCTATATTTGTAAATCAAACACACCTGATATGAAAATTATTGGCACAAGGGACTTCGTTGTTCTGTACAGCTCTTGCAGGCTCCTTTCAAAGCAGGGCTATGCTTTCAGCAGAGACAGACAGATTTTTAGAGCTCATACAGCTTCAGTCAGTAAGTGTATGTATCATTGTGGCTGAATAAATAAATATCCACTAAAGGAACCTGGTTCAGAAGAGTAAAATAATTAAGAAACATGGAAAACATTACTGCCCATATTCAATTAACAGCTGAAGTATTGTTAGAAAGATGGATCAATCTGGAATGATCTGACTAAAAGCAAAAGTTTAGATAACTTGTCTGATAATGGCATGAGCATACCCCATAAATGCCCAGCAATTCCATATCATTAAGCCTTCAAGGACAAGCCTGATTGATGGCAATGTACCTGCAGGAAACAGCTCAGATGGAAGAACTCCAATGTGTGCCAGCAAAGTAATTACCTGGTGACTATGCTCTGTGGTCAGATAGGAACAGGACAGATAATGCAGTGCTCTGAGCACTGCCCTGGTTCCTTCTGCTGAGAGGCAGCTCCATGTACCAGCTACTGAGGCACAGGGGGTTCTTTGCTCACTCCTCTTCTTTACTTATTGTACTGAGTCTTCAAGGTCACTGTGTCTGCCTCATTTCAGTATATTTGCACTACCTTTATGTGGCAAATGAGTACTGAACCCATCTTTATGCTTTGTGTAGCACTATGTGAACTGTTCCAAATATAAGCAAATTTCAGATGGACCAGAAATTTGAAACTAAAGGGGTGCTATCTCCCATTTGTAGAAGCACATGAGTTGCTTAACAGTTAACAATTACCAGCAATTAATCTATCGTCCTTATTTCTTTTTAATCTCTGTCTCCTGTTACCATTCAGCACAAGGGCTAAAAATAAGTATGTCACAATCATTTAACCCTATCCAAGTAATCAAGCACTCCTACTTCAGTAATGCTCTTTATGTATAAATATTTCAAGAATAAAGAGTATTTTTGAGCTCTCGAGTGCTGAAATATAATATTTACACTTACAAAAGTAATACTTGGGACAAGAATTCATCAAGTCAATCATCCTTCTCAACTTCCTAACAAATGGAGGCAGTGTCTTTGGCCTCATGAGAAGAATGCAGCTCATGGGGAGGAGGGTAAGGGTACAGAAATGTAAAAGACCAACAAATCTATGTCTTGATGGTATCCTGTTCCAAAGCACACAAGCTGAGCAGCCCTCATCAACAATCAACTCAGGTCAGCTTCATTTCCACTAGAGCACATAAAAACAGGGGAACAAAGTACAAAGATCCATACAGGACTTACACTGAACTTTTGACAGATCAGGGTTTTTTTCTTTAAATCTTACCTCTATCCCTTGACTTACCAGAGTACTTCTGTATCCAAAGTTAGGTCTGAATTACACCCCAAGCCTGACAATGAGTTTGGAAATCCAGCAAGGCTCATCTAGTGGTTCCTAGCACCACTGAGAATTTTTAAGGCTGAAGAAAGAAGATACCTCTGTTATGGTACTTCTGGTACTATGGTACTATGGCAGAGATGACTCCTGTTCCAGTGGCCTATAAATTTGGCTTAAGTTAGTCTGAGCTTCAAGGCATAAAGAAAGTTTTCCTATCATGTGCCTTATACATGCAGAATTTAAAATTAAAGGAAAGGACCTGCTCTTGATCTAAACCATTCTACTTGTTTTAAATTTGATTACCTCTTAGTCTTTTCAAACACAATGTTTACATTTAAATTGTTGACAGAGGTGCCCTCCTGCTGGTTTTACTGGAAGTGGGATCTGTCCCAAGGAATATATCAATACTCTTGTACTTTATGGGCTACCTATCTGTCCCTTAAACAAACTGTAACAGAAAGCAAAAACTGACCACATTCAAGGTGTTGATTTTGTGTCTTGGACCCATACCTAAAAAAATTAGCACACAGACTGAATTAAACAAATTAAGAACCAGTAATTTTAATTGCTATTATTCACAGCATATGGAATATACTGATGTGAATATTTTGTTTGAGGAAATTATTTTTCAGGGAGAATCAGTCATATTTCTTAGCTATGTTCTTAGTTATGGCAAAAATAAAAATTAGCAAAACAATTCCAAGCTTGCTGAAGCAAATTCAGACAACTGTGACAATTCTGTCCTGAGCCATCTGATATTCTAGATTTACAGGTCACAAGTGACAGTCAAGGACTGCCACACAAGGCTGACAAGAAAAGCTAAGGCTCCATCTTGGACCTTGCTGGTCCATGCAGTTCCTACATATGGCAACTTATCCAGAAATCTGGAATTTCAGAAATCATTTAATGACGAGAAAGAGAGGTAGTTACCTTTTGCTTCAAAAGCAGAGACAACATTGAAGGAGCCAGATGTCATGTGAAGATTTAGTTGTGAATGGGAAAGAGATGGTGAGTGGGACAAAGTATTTTGCATCAGATTTACAAAATTCAAGGTCAGTTCAATGCTCCAAGATAATTCAACAAATAGAGCATGCAGTAAAGAAGTATAGATTATGTTCTGCCTCCTTTAAAAGTCACAGCAAAATGCCCACTGGGTTTATTGGGGCAGGACTGACTGAATGTGGTACCCATCATATTCACAGATACCCCATGTAAGACTCTTCATACAGGTACTGAGTTGATTTCTGCTATACTGAGTTGATTTCTGCTATACTGCCTGCTTCAGGAGAAATCCAATCATTGTCTGAGTAAACGTACAAAGTTTAGCCCACAGCAGGCACCGTGCTTTCCACTGAGGTGCAGCAGGTTATCTTGAGTGTTAATACCAGTATCTACGTAGTCACTCTTGGAAAAGTAAGCAATTGAAACACAAAGAGTGCTTTTGCAAGTGAATTTTGAAGGAAAAAATGTTGCAGAAAATTTTCGTGTACCTGCTTCAATGTTTTCATTGGTCAGTGTTTGTCATCCTACTTCTGCGCCTTTCATTTTCAGTGGCAAAATAGAGTGTGTAAAAGAAAAGGCAGAATGTACTGTTCTGAAAGGTAGAGTATACAAATGAGTTTACAGTGTTTTACTTTTAACACCATCTATATTTCTCAGATTCCCCTTGATTGGCTTACCATTTGGCAAAGAAATTATGCTACTCTTATTTATTGCTTCATCAAGGGTAAAAAGAAAATCATTCCAACTCCAGAAGCCACAAATTATTGTTGTACAGAAAAAGACTGGAGTTCAATGTAGACCTCTACACAAGATTTTTGGGGTTTTTAACACTTAAACAAACCCAAACACTTGAAACACACATGCAAAAGCATGACAACTGCTCAGAAAATCTGGAAACATGGAAAGATGACAGTATCTTTTTTACATGACTGAAGGGAAATTATACAGCTATGTTTGATTGTTTTCTGGTAAGATTTTTGATGCTGACATTTGGCTCCTCATCCCTGTGAGTTTACATATTCCATGCTAAAGATTCTTAATCCTTCAAGCCAATCAAGATAATATAAAATTAAAATATTGAGTTTTTCATAATGGAAAAGAACGTTCAAGGAAGCATTTCATTTGTAGTATTTGAAGGAGAGGAGCCATCTGTTTAATGCCTTGACACTGATAAAGTGGGGACAAACAAATTCCATGGAACAGTTCATGTGAGTTGTTATTTACATGCTTAAAAGTTTTTGGGATGGGCCTCTAGAACATGATTGGATTTCACTGCACTAAAATCATCAAAATCATAAAATATTTCAGTAGTGATGTCAAGACAATGAAAGTTTTTTCCATGTTATCCTCATTATTTTTCCTTGTGACAGATTTTTTAAGGCTATGTATTGTTAACACATGGTGTGTGAGTTATTAATATTGTGCACATATATGTATATGATTCCTGTGTTATTGCCCAACATAACTAAAATTTCAGTGGAAAGACAGACTTGGAATTTCAAATATTGAATTCCAGATGTCTCCTCAGTAGACCTTTTCTAGACAAAGATGCATTATGCATTTATAGTTTACTACCTGGAGAGAAAAGAATTAGTATAGGGGTTGCACATGTCCAGTTTCCATGTCAAGCTCAGCTGAGGAAATCAGTTCATACCACAGCTGGTCCAAAATCTATCACACTTTTGCATTTTTGGCAGGATGTCACCTTAGGCACTGTAAATGGTGTATGTGTGCTATATAATTATATTGTCCATGGATTTAAGCACCTGTGTTGCGTATTTCATTACATTTTCTTGGCCTGCTTATTAGGACTACATTTTACATTTCTAATAATACAATTCAAATTCTACCAAATATGAAACACTGACTTTCAAGCAGAGCTAAATGAAGCTTAAGTAATTTAACATGAACCAATGAAAGACAAAAGAATTACTTCACTCATAGGTCACAAGGTTCCTCTTGCTGCTCTTCCACCTGTATTTTCATTCTTTCTGCTTGTAGAAAAATTTGAACCAGAGAGATGTAATTTTAATCCATGTATGTGCTGACAATACAACAGAAAACTCATCCCTCTTTTTGGAAATAAAGTGTTAATGGGACGTTTGCAGGAAATCACAATGAGCTTGGAATCTTTTGTGGAATCAAATCAGAGTTCATACAACAAATATCACGCGCATTTTGTTGTTTCTAAACATCAATTGGCCGTATAAAAAGTGTAATAGAAAAATTAAAAATTTGTGATTACAATGACACAGAGCGTGTGCCAACAACTCTGTGGATGGCTTTTTATCTCATTCCCTTAGTGAAAACAGTTAACTAGGCACTGGTGAGATATTCTGTAACTGCGCAACAAAAAGCTGGCACAACTGCCAAGTGTGGCATGCCAGATGTGTGAATACATTCTGGAGAGCAGTATCAGCAGCTCCAACAGAAAGCCATAGCCATTAATCTAGAGACCTCTGGGAGTTCAGGATCGTGCTGTAAAACCTAGACCCTGCCAAGACTGCATCAGATAAAGCCATCAATGCATTGTAAAAAAGACACAAAACCTATTTCATGGGCTGCACTGATCAAGCAATTACAATCATTGACTACATTAAGCAAAGAAACAGCGGGGTGCCCTATAAAATTGACTGCCAACTTGAATAATCAATAGACTCCATGTAGAGTAAATTAAATAACTGAAAAACTATTTGGAAAAGCTGAAGTTAAAAAGCCAATCTGTAATCCCTCATCCATGGAAAAACAATCTTGCATCCAAAAGATTCTTTTGCTTGCTTTCATTGTTGTCACTGGGAAATACAGCAACAGCAAACTAAGAAAATCTTTTACTCTCTCATTCACCAGTTAATAATTGTTCATTTAACCCAGGCATTCATAATCAATGTATGCATTAGTATCATACTTCCCAACCTGCCAGGTTTCAAACACAGTCCTAAATTGCAGGGCTAATACTCAGAACAAGGGAACCCAGAGAAATTGTATGTGCTCTGGGAGGCTTAAAATGATACACTTTCCCTATTACAAGGCATACTCAATTTGGGCTGACTTTCCTGATTATTTCCAATGTAAACCATTTATAGCAATAGCCATAATTTTGTAATTGATAGTACAATAGGTTGGAAATGTTACAACAGAGATTTTTTTTTTTTTTTAACAAAAGGTGCTGATTCATCAGAAACAAAGGTCAGGAAAACAGAAAGCATTGACTCACCAGCTTTTTTATTCCAGAAGAGTGGCTAAGAGAGAGCTTCCCCTCCCTCATCATTGCAAACATGTGCAGGTGGAAATGATGTGCTTCTCCACCAAAGCTGTCCATCAAGTCAGCAGCTGGAGGCTGTGCTGGTCTTACAGCACTTCTCCAGGACAGAAATCTGAACCCAAG
Organism: Urocynchramus pylzowi; assembly: GCA_013397555.1. NCBI lineage: Eukaryota > Metazoa > Chordata > Aves > Passeriformes > Fringillidae > Urocynchramus > Urocynchramus pylzowi. Next base: position 1,681,442 of record VZRH01007746.1, on the reverse strand, counting down.
TGCTGAGCACTACCCTGGGTTTTCTCCCTTCTGGACCTCAAATGCCTTTCTGAGAAATATTAACAGCTTTTGAGTTTTGAATGTAAAGAAGTCTAACAGATTCTGGTTTGCTTCATTTTTCCAAAATTTTTCAAAATTCTCAGAAGTTTTCAGGTTTGCCTAAATGGCTGTACAGGAGCAGCCTGCAGTGGTGCCGTGGAGCAGTTCCTGCAGATCTGCAGCCCCCTGCAAATTGCTGGATAGGATCTGTCTTTTGTTGCCTGCATTGCACTGTCAGTGGAGCTAATCCAGGCAAGGCTTTGGACAAGAACTGCTGACTGCAGGGTCATGGGTGTTTCTTTAGAGGCTGATACTTCCACGGTAGCACTGGGACAGCCAGGGGTGTACTGCAAAACCCAAGTTACCGTGCCCTGACAGGACCCACTCGCATTGTTAGCACTTCCAGGGCACACATGCCTGCAGGAAGAGGAGCCATCTATTGGCACCTGAAGACTACCAGTATCTAAGGGTGCTCATTACTTTGTGCCTCATTACTGAGTGGAACACCAACCTGAGCAAAAGCAGAGTGTGGGATTTTAACTGCTGTCCAAACTGGTCCAAGGACAATTTCACATGTCCACAGGTTTGACTGTATTACCTGAATTAGGTTCAACACTTGGCAAGAAATAGATTGCAGATAGGCGATATATTTCTTGCCAAGAAATATACAGATTACCCCAAAAGAACAGTTCAATGGTATTAGACCACTCCATATATCAAGAAGGAGGGACACTTGTAAAACCACAGTTAATGGCAAATATTCTGCTTTTATAACTAAGAGAAAAGGAGTAATTTTTAATTATTGAAGCAAAACAAAAAAATGCCCCTTTAAAAAAATTGTGCCTTTTCATGCTTATGGAAATTTTTGCAGTTTTCATTCCCTTGTTTTGAAAGAAAAGTCCCTTTCTGCAGTGAAAATATATTCTTTCTTGGGAAAAAAAAAAAGCCTTCTGTTTTCATTCTACCAAACTAGGAAATATCAAAGGCAAAGCTGGAACATATTTTGCTTTTCAGAGAATCTGAAGAAATGTGATTTAGCAGTTTTTCCAGTGGTGCAAATATTTTTTACTCACCTCACACTAACATGTTTTTTTTTTGCATGTGGATAAATTAACACGTAAGCAAGGGTGTTAGGCTCTTTACCTATGTTAATAGAATGAGCTGGGTTCTTCATTGGCAAATGTTTTCTTATTTTTTTAGCTGAAACATAATGTAGAATTTAGGATTCTTTCAGTCTGGTATGAAGATTACAGAAAAACAGAAGAAAAATTGAAATTAACTCTTCACTGTACACAGTTTATTCACTGGGTTGAAAAAGTACTTCTAGAATTTATTCAGCATATAATCAGAATAAATCTTAGAGCTGTCATCATTACTGAAAGAGAGGTTTATAAATTAAAGCACTTGGGAAATCTATAGGGCATTAATTTATTATTTGTGGGAGTTTTGTACCAGCATTTTTCTTTCTTGGTACACAATAAATAAGTTGACAATAAACAAACCAAGATAACATTATGCTCTTTTTCACGTGCTTAAAAAAGCTGGAGACAAACGCCCTGAAAATGTGCATTATAAGTGAACTCACAGCAACTACATATCAGACAAAATGAAATATGATGAACTAAAAGTGATCATCTGTCACAATAACATTTTCCAACTTGTCTGCTGATTAGATGGTAATGCTGCCCATAAAAGCTAAGGAGGGGAGGAAGCACTGCAGAGAACCTGATAAAACATCCTACTGAAACCTATTGTATTTACTACTTATTAGATTCTGAACTCAAATAGATCTTGATTGTTGAGAGCCTGGGTATTTAAAAGCCTTAAGATCATCAATTACATTACTCATAATTTCCACATCTGCCTGTTCCTCAGCAATTCAGAAGGAGGGAGAGATAGCTGTTATAAGAGTCTTTCTGCAACTTGATTACTATGAGTCTGTTACAATGTGCACTTGAAATGCCTTTAAGGATTTGAACTGAACTGTAATTTGCAGATTTCTGGAACTCCTACGTGGATCACTTTTTGGTGATAGTGAAAATCAAATGAGTGGAGATGGTCCAAATTACCTGGAAAAAAACCCACATTCTTATCCACTCAAAGGATCCCCTACAAGCCTGCCAAAAGCACAATAAATGCACTCTTCTTTCCCGTGTTGTCTGGAAAGTGAAAATGTATTTCAAATTAAACAGAAGCCCTGATTAGCATGGTTATTATGAAGCTAAACAGCAAGAAGACTATGTTTGCAGAATCCACTTACAGGCTGCAGGGAATGTTACTTCCCTGTTGTGGCACTCTTCTTAAAATGAATACTTTTTAAACAAAACCTTTGCTTTTTTCAAGGCACTGACATCCTGATCCTATTTTCCATGAAAGTCAATGGAGGACTGCCCATCATCTCTTGTGGGAGCTGGATCACACTAATGGAGTGTACTTTTTTCATTCACAAGCATCCAAATCCATGCCGAGTGAAGACAGCACAAGGTGTTCTTACTCTGAGATCAACCTGACTCTAGGAACAGAAATATGCTCTGCAGTAACTCTACCAGCTGCTCCTTCATGTGCTGTAGAAGGAGGCAGGCATGTGCAAAATGGATCAATCAAATAAAGCACTGCCATGGAAATAATGAAGGCAGCCTTAGAGATTGCACAGAAATAAATACATAAAGGCATTTTCAGAAATTATTCTTGCAAAGGACAAGTGTAGAATATGCAGCTTCCTTATCTGCCAGAGTTTCAACATAACTTGCTTCTCACAGAGAAAAAAATGCTCTCACTGTTGCTTCACAGAAGGTGTCTTTAGGGAAGTCCATATGTTTTGGAATTTACTTTAATTTACTTTTGTTTATAGAACCTGGTTGTTACTAACTCCTAATGTGATTTTCTGGAAAGAGAGGAGTCTTGTTTTAAAGTTTCCCCCCACCCTGTACCTATCCTTCATTAAACAGACTCCTGAGGATTTACATGCAAATGGTTAAATGTTGGAATTAAGGCTCCAAACATCCTGAGGTGGGCAACTTGGAATCTGAAATGGGTTTCCCAAGGAAGAAAGGATGAAAGACAGCTAAGGAGAAGGAAGGGCAAAGGAAAGCATGGGCATAATAGAGGAAGCTATAAAGTCACAGAGTATAAAGATGATGGAAGGGGCCATAGCAGGAGAAAGATGACAAGGAAATGCACACATTGCTAAAGTAATAGAAGATATGGCCAGGAAGAATAGCAGTTCTCAAGAAACATTTTCACCATCCTTTGATAAATGCAAGCAAGGATGTTGGGGCAAAAAGAAAGATAACCATCAGACTCTATTTTGAACTACTGTTCAAAAAAATCTACTTTGCAAAACCCTGAAAACAAGTATGCTGGTGACATGAAGACTTAGGACTGCCTCATCCAAGGCACCTGCAGGAGTGTACAATAGGGAAATGTCACTTCTGTCTAGGTAGTAGGGCAGATTCTGCTTTCACCTCATTGCAGTAGGCACATGTATGATTTACACTGGTGGATGTGAAAGGTGAGGCAGGCTTTCCTCCTGGAGAAACGTGACAGTTCAAACAGAATGCAGCTGCTCATCCTCCCCTACATCAGACAAAGGCTTTGTGGTGCAATACATTCTCTAAAAGTGACCAACAGAACTCTTACCCCAGAAAATGGTTTGGTTATACTAATTTGGGGTTTAATTATACTCCCTTTAATTATACAAGAAGACTGAGCCCTCCAATTTCACACAGTACAAAAAGGCAGCAACTTGTATCTTTCAATGGCATAATTGAGGTTGCTTCTCTGGGTCATCCATGTGTGTGTGATGTTCTACCTCTCAATGATTCCCCATTGATCTGTGTACATAAATGGATTAAATGGTTAGTATTAACACCAGTGCAACAACTTAGATTTTCTTAGGCAAAGTGGAGCTAATGGTGGATGTTTTCTACTGGATACACCACTACTACAGCACTTCGGTGGACTTTTCCAAATGCTATTTATAAATAACAGTATTTATATTCTGCTTCTTTCTGTGCACAGCTCTTGCTACAGATTTAGATATCAACTTTCTGGGAAGCCTGAAAGCATGGAAACGTGTTCCCCTTCTAACTATAGAAATTTTGGGAAGATGGAAAATAATAGCACGGAACTGTACTCTGAAGCTAAGTAATACTTTCTCACATAACTTAAAAAAACCCACTATCAAATGCATTTACTAAGTAAACACGAAATTAGTATATTGCCAAAATTACTTTGGATTAGAGGTGAAGCTGTTCTATGCATAAATGGAGCTACATTACAAAATGTAGGATATCTTAAAGTGCTGAAAATGGATGTAATTAATACTTTTCTCTTAAAAACTGAAGTAGATGTAAGGAAATACTTACATCTTCTTCATCTCACTCCCCTAAACATTAATACACAAAATTATGTTAATTGTCTGGGGTGTCTGTACTTTATAGACAAAAAGATTCCTGGATCATCTTATGTCCAAAACCCATCTCAGATCAATGAAATGAATCACCTTTCAGAGGTTCTTATTCTTTCCATCAACCATAGCAAATGCCCTGGACCACACAACCTAGTGTTCCAACACATGCAGTTAGGTGTAGTTCTCGTTACACAGAAGGGAATTGCATTCCTTGGTCTAGAGGAAAAAAACACTTTAAAATAAGCTGGATCATTCCTACATATAGCTAAGATACTATAGTTCAGTCTACTCAACATGGGATTAAGGACCAATAATAAATATGGCCTAAAATGCACAGACCCACGCAGAATGAGACATTTCAATAGCCCACGCCTATTCTAAATATACCCCATTTAAAATATTTGTGGGAGAACATTTTGATGAATACCATTTCAGACTTTAAGGTTTGTCTTCCCACTCTAAGAGAAAACACCACATTAAAATTTTCTTTTAATTTTTTTCATATTTATATCATTGTGTTAGAACTTAGATTTTATCTAGTGTAACTTTTGTTGTGAGTCTAAATGGTGCGCTGTTTTCCTGAACTTTTTCATAAACTCGTACCTTCTCAGATTCTTTATTATTTACACAAACTTTTTAACAGTTCTCTCTGTTCTTGAATATTTTATGCCATTTGTTGTTGTGATTTCTTAACAATGAGGACAAAACCTTCTAAGTCACTCCATTTACATATTATAAATCCTTTTGCACTGCAAAGAATATGAAGATATGTACAGACCATAGGATTTCCTTAAATCAACTCTGATTGGAAAGAAAATATATCTGCTGAACAAGTATAACAAACTCCTTGCAGATCCACAAATTCCCTATCTCTCTTGCAACAACACTGCAAGAAATAGTTTCTGAGAAAGTGATTGATACTGGTCTCAACAATAAAATCAGGTTTACACAAGGAAATATAAAAGGTTTCAATCAGATATGTGTAACTGCACACTGAAAATACACTCCTAAAAAATTCAAAACATAACACCAGATATAAATATCCATTGCAGACAAACCTTTGCTAATGTTATGGCAATAGGAAAATTAATTGCACAAATAAAAATAAAATTAAAACCAGACAATACTCACATGACCTAGAAGGCAATAACTAGTAGAAAAGTGTGTGATACAGTGCAGAAGGAACTGTCCAAATGGATATTAATGAAAGGTAGAAAGCTGTTTTTTGGAGCTAAGCAGCTGGATAGATGGATGTCAGCATGGGCTGTTATGGAATCAGTAGATTTTGTCATATTTTCAATCTGTCAGATGAATCTGGTCTAAATTGTTTCAGTGATTAACAGAAAGAGTTAGTTAGGGATCCTGGGGGTTAGTTGGCAGGGTAGATTTTGGATTAATTCACATTCATGTCCAGGTAAATGCGTGAAGATTGATTACCACAATTTTGATAACAAGCAGTGACATAGCCTAAAGGAAAGAAACAAATAACATGAAAATAAAACCCTTTTTTTTCATTCAGTCTCTTCAGCCTCCTTTTCAACTAGCTGCACAATAGAGTCATTATCACACTCCATGTATGATCAAAGGATGTTTTTTAAGCCTATCATTGTTTGCAAAACTTTGTTTGGAATCCATGGCTTATGTAAAGACATCAGCTTCTTGCCCTCCAAATCTCTTGAGTGACAGTCTGAGAGATGCTGAGAAAACTTCCTTGGACCAAAGCACAGCAAATGCCATGCCCATGTGGTGCTGAACCACAGCACCTAGAGTTCAGGAATGTGCAGTATTGTTATATGCTGAAAGCTGGTTAAACAGCATTCATCCTAAAAGGGAAATACATTTTGCAAAGGAGAAGACGCCTCAATATCTGAGTCTTTGCCAAAACTTTGGAAAAAAGTTATTGTATATCCACCTCTATGCAGAGTTCAGATTCAGATAAGATCATATTTGTAAATATGATAGTAAATAACAGGCCTACTCTGCAAAGGTGTTCAAGGCAATGACAAGTCACTGTGCCATCCCAGTAACGATGAAATTGCCACTGGAAGCTACTATTTCATAGCTGTTCCCACTGTCGTAGAAACCAATATAAAGAGGGGAAAGTAATCAATTGGCAGAAAGCCTTGTGCATTATTTTGCTGAGTAAAAGAAGCAGCAGATCTGTTTCTGTTTGGGGAAGTTAGCTGTGCTGCAGGAGCACGCACCCCTCTGTCACCAGCCTTGGGGGCAGGGTTCTAATAGGACTAAGATACAGACCTCATAAAATCAAGTGTAAACAACTTCTTTCAGTACCATCTAAATCTTATGTTGAGATCAAGTAGCCAAATTAACTATTCAGTAAGGTCTTGCGGTCAAAATATTAATTGAAATTTCAAGGATATTGTTTTTTAAAAAAGGAAGAGAATTAAATAGACAAGGAGATACTTGTACAGCAACATTCAAAAGCATATCAATGTAAAGCAATATTAAAGAAGAATTTTTAATTGATAGGCACATAATCTCAGTGCTCTGAAGGAAATCAGTGCACCCAGCATGAAACATATGAGTTTTACAAACATAATTTCAATTTTTTTTATTACCTACGAGCATTAGGATATACTTCCTTGACTCTATAATAATTGCTTGCAGTTAATTACAAATGAAACAGAAGTGCTGGTAATATTAGACTTGCACCCTGCATAAAGCTAGAAATTACTGCTATTACTCTTATTTGCTAAGAATATTGGGTCATGGATGCTAATTAGCAGTTCACAGCCCCCTACAGGAAAAAACTCATTATTATGAAAATCTGTCTTGGTAGCCAAAGCCACCACCCATGTCACTGTGAACATTTTTGTCAGAGCAATTATAGGTATAACAAAACTTAAGATTTACTTTTGTATCCAGAAAATTATGAAGGTTAAAAATACAACATGCTAATCTAAAAATTGCTTTCCATATCAAGAAAAGTGTTTCTGAACTATTTCATCTTAGTAAAATCTGACTATATATTGGGTAGAATGACATCAAATTTTTATTGAGTATGTATACAAACATAATGTATATAAAATGCAGGAAAAGCCTCTCCATTGCCAAGTAAAAAAGAAAAGTAAAATGAGACTTAAGCAGTTAACTGAAATGAATTTTGTAAGGTCATACACCTAGAGCAATGAACAAGATTTATTAATCCGTAATTCAGGGGGGAACATTCCATTTTCCTGTAAATGAGGACCCAATTCAGGCAAAAAAAAAAAAAAAAAGTCTAGTTTACCCAAGTCTTCTGCAGAGTTTATTTGAAAAATAGAGGCAGAAAACATTGTTTTAGTGTGATTTATTAAACCTCTCTTTCCACAGCACAAAAAGCCAACTTTGAATGCTTGAGGGGAAGGTGAGTAAAAGAGCAGCTAATTGTAGTGCCAGGCTGAATTCTGCTTGTTTACTGAAAAGGAAAAATGGAAATGCCACACTGGGATGAAGCAGTGGTTTGGGAGTGGTTCTAAGTCACAGAAGGGTGAGGGGGCTCTCATCGCTTCTCATTTCAGCCGTGTAAAACCAGGCAGTCAGCATAAAGTGCCTGAACTCCCCACGCTGGCTGAAACAGAGGGAGGTATAACCAGCCCAGAGCAACTCCTCTGATGTCTAGAGAGTGACCCTAAAACATGAGTACAGGTGAGAAGTTAAACATTCCACAGCTGCCAATCTCGGCTGTAAATAGCCTAAAAATACAAATCCATCCAAAGTTAGATGCACTCAGCTACTTATTGCTACATTGAGTACAGCAAAATGATGAAGGAAAAATGGGAATTTGAATGACACATAAATGCAGTTTTAAGATAAAGGATGGGGACCACATGAATTGTGTTGTGTTTTAAGGAAAAGTGGTTTATCAAAATCATACTTTACCTTGTCTACATTAGGCTGAATTTTGCTTTCAGCATCACTATCTGGATTTCCATCAATGTAGAGAAGAATGGGACTTGACTACTAATGCAACCCCACTGCTCACCTACTAATGAAAAGGGGTTTTCCTTTCATCAGAGGGGATTACATTAGTTAAACAGAACAATGCATAATTTGAAGACTTCTAACAGCACCTAGAAAGATAAAAAAATTCCTGTCTTCTAACAGAGAAATGAAGTTCTCTGTGCTGAGAATTTGCTATGCATATATGCTGGCTCCCTGCTAATCCCATAAAACTCTAGTATGAAACCTGGAACTATAAATAAAAGCAACAAAATTCCATCTTACCCAAATATTGCAGGCTTTGTTTCAAAAATGGGAGATCTGCGTGAGCAGAGATAGGGCTTCATGTGTTGGGAATGCATAAAACAGTATACAAGGACTGCATTATAAGAGTTAAAAATGTTTTTTTCAGAAATTCAAGAAAATGCAACTATCCTGTGGTATTTCTCTTTCCCTGGCCACTTGAAGTTGTCATGCCACACATTACCCTGGTCTACCAGTGTATTTTGGCTACAACATCTTTTGGACACACATTTGATGCTGTTGCTTAGATAATGAGCATGACAGTGAGTTAACAAGATGGATTGAGAGGTGCAGTTTAGCAGGTTTATGCAAAACAGTCAAACTCCAGAGACAAGTGGATTTTTTACATTGCTGTATCATAGAGTACCAGTGCTGTAATCTTCCCTTATGCAATCACCCTTCATTTGGATGAGGGGAAATTTGGCAAAATTAGGTCCTAAATTATTACTAGCAGAAGGGCTTTTGTCTGACAGCCAAGGTGAAATGTCACTCTAATTGAGGCAATGCAAAGCCAAGCTATAGGTCTAACCAGCAGTCACTGAGTGCACAATGGGGTGTGGATCATGGTGCTCAAAAATGAGAAGGTAGTGGAAATCCTGTGTATATTTTGTGATCTTATGCAAAGCCAAACTTTTTCAGGAATCCTTTGGGCAGACTCAGGATTGGGGCAGGTTGCTAACACTCTGTGGATAGTTTGGGGGAGACCACCCCTGCCATCCATGTAGACATGTGTGCTGAGAAGCTCTGCACGTGCCCTTGGCTTGCAGCAGGGATTGAGTGTGAGTGTAACTCCCACCGTGTTTACAGCACACCATTCGTTGTTCTTCACATCCAGAAAATGCCCTGGGTTGAAGTGGATGATGTTAAGAAAATGTCTATTCTTTCCTACAATCTACCAGTGTCACAGCTTGATTCCAGAAACATGAATGTTTATGTTTCTACATTAAAATGGGAGAATTTATGCTACTTAGTGTTGCATCTTAGCAAAGTATAAACTAACAGTGACATATGACACTATGAAACAGGTAGAAACAAAATATTGTCCAAAAATCTGTAACAAATTCCATCCTGATATGAATTGTTATTACTACAATAACAATCAAATCAGAATTGCTTTCAAACCTCTGGGCTAGGCTTCCTGTATATTATTCAAAGCATCTCTCTACTGAATCCTTGAAGACATTCAGCTGAGAATCAGTACTGCTCATTGTAAAGTAGAGCTATTAACATGTCTCTTGCTTTCACCTGTAGATCTCTTTATAAAGATATGTACATGTCATTATCACCTTTTTATAAATCCCATAGCTAAAATCAAATTACATTAGTATGCATGAGACCGTTTCTCGCCTAGTGCATGCAATATGGTTCTAATACATTGGAGACTGGAGCTCTGCTGATTTACCTCCCCCAAATTTCTTACCAAGATTCATCAATATTAGAATTCTTAACCCAAGTTAATTGATTTTCATGTAATTCAGGCTAGGTAAAAAATCTGTGAAGACTAGTGTAGGTACTTCACAAATGCTTGTTGCTCCATGAATTAATGTCATATTCTATGTAATTATCTCAGAATTTCCCTTTTTTCTCAGATACACAGAACAGGTCACAGTAGAGGCTGTACAGAATTTCAGAGCTAAAGAATTTTGAAGGTCATCTGGAGCAAAGAAAATAAGGAGTTTGTCTATTTTTTCAGTGTATTTGTGTTCATGATTATGACAGATACATATGAAAGCCTTGAAAATTTTCTGAGGCCAAAACACATCCTTAACAAATCAAGGAAATGGTGGGGTTTTGCCAGTTGTAAAGAAGTTTAATGCTAAAAATCCATGTCTTGTCTACCCTAGAGGACAGCACGTTAGCTGCAGAACTAGTCAGATAGTTATCTCCCAAGAGAATGAAGAAATCTGAGCAACTCAGAAACCAGATGTTTTTAGCTATATTCTCTAGATTCTTTACTTTTCTTAACACTCACATAACTCCACTAACAAATGAACTCTGAAGAGAAGTGATGTCTTTGTTAAAGATTCAATACCTCTTGAGAGCTCCAAATAAGCATTTGAAATTTCCCAAGAAAATTCTTCCACAAACAAAAAGTTAATTACATTTTAGTGGGTATCTCTGGGTGGAGGCTACTTTCCTGCCATGCATTGACAATAAGAGTAAATTGAAGGTTTTTGGAATTTCAGGGGTTTGATTGACGCGTTCATTAATTCACTTTTTCAAACTGAGGAAGAATCAAGTTTTAATTATTTTATTAATGATTCGTTTTTTTCCTGATGTCATTTTTCTGTTGTTACTTTGTCTGATTGACTGGTACCTGATGGCTTCAGATACTAAAGTCCTTTTTTATCCTGGTTACAAATGAGGTTTGAGTGTTCCCACAGTTGGGATGTATTTCTTCCTGCTTGTAAATTTTGAACTGTTTGGCCATTTTCAACCAAAATGGATTGAGTTGTGTTTAAAATAATTTGTTTTACAACAGCTTCCAGAAAATTAGGAAAGAGACACCCTATTTATCATCTGCTGCAGGAGGGGTGGGAGGATGAGCTCTTCCTTTTTCACACAAAGAATTCACACCAAGTTTACACAGAAAACATAGACAAGGATTTGCAAAAAGCAGCACCTGATTAGACAACAGAGAAGCCTGAGGGATGCACATCTGCAGGAAACCAAGCTCTGCTAGCTCTGACACACATCAACTTGTTTTGGGAAAGAAATTCCCACATTACATGGGTAATAACGTAGCAGTTTATATGCTCATCACTGACACAGCTCAGGCTTATTTAAAAGCCACTTCTCAGACAGCAGTCATGTAGTTCCCACCTTAGTCTTCCCACCCAGAAACTCTGGCCTGGATGAAAGAATATCAGCTGGTGTTTGCAGTGTTTGAAGTTCCCACGTGTATCCCACGCCTACGGGAGAAGATTCCAGTTAGACCTGGAATAATGCCAGTTACCATCCCCTCTGCCACAGCTGGCAGTTTACTTTGCAGCCAGGGTCTCACATGGGCTCTCCCTGTAGCTTGATGACAGTCTTCAGGTTAATGTGTCCTTAGGGTGACCTGGCAGCTCCCCTTCCAATCTCACCTGATGATTGCTCTAACATCAGGTAGAAAGCAGACAGGAAGACTTCATTTACTCCCATGTAAATGGGAATAAATGACAGGCCCAGCTTCGACACATCCATGGAACAATGTACTGCTGCTTCCTGTGTCTACAGAGAGGGCCATGTCTGCCTCATTCAATCACTGAAAAGCAGTAAAAGCACAGATTTTCACTTTCCATTTTCCTTTTTTTTTCTCTCTCTCTCCCAGAAGTGCCAGAAATGGCATCCAGAAAGATGAAGAGAAGAATGCTTGTGTGCAGGTAGCTGCAGAAAAGGCACCCAGAAAGAGACATCACTGTCCAGGAAGGGTGCAGGTGATGAGTTTGAGCAAAAGAAGTAAAGGGGTGATGATATTCAGGAGCAACATTAACACCTACAGGAATCAGAGCCCTGATGTTCTAGGAATGGTACTAACTTACAGGAGGAATAATCTCCACCCTCTTTCATCTTCATTTAAATGCAAAAGACAACCTCCTGTTTAGCATCAATTAACTGACTCTTAATTGGCTGGCCTAGGAATGCTTGTCATTTGACTAGAATATCTTCAAGGCTAGAGCCAGAAACTCTCAAATTCTGAGACATTCTGGAGGGGACTCCCCTCAGACCACTCACCATACATTTTCTCCCATTTTCTGAGCAAGTGGTTTGGAGAAGGTTCCATCCTTGTGCCAGGCCCTGAACAGCTTACTAAGTATCAGGAGTAGGAAATGTCAGTAAAAATCACCTATTTTCCAGTCCAGATACTGATTGAGAGAAATGTTTCAATGTGTGTTTTCAGTAAAACAGAGAAAGCCAATGTACAGTGATATTCTGCCTGCATGGCAGGAGTGAAGTCCAGCTGTGGTGGATCTCTGTGAGGGAAGAGATATGTTTCCTAAATATAACTTCTTTTTTCTTGAAAAAAGCAGAGAATTGAGGGGAGGAGGAGAGGGGAAAGGGGAAGAGGAGCTACTGGCTCTCCCTTTAAAGATGTCAATAAGATCATGTTTTGATGTTGCATTTTGAAATAAGAGGATTCCCTTTTTAATTCTAAAAATGTGCCATAAAAATGCCACCACTATTTATTGCATAGCATTAACAAAGACTTTACATCTCCTATTTCACAACTGAAAATATTATTTATTATCCACCACTCTCTCAATGGTGTTATGCTGAAATTGAAATCTATGACAGTCTTCTACCAGCTTAAACCAACATCTTTCACTTTTTTAAGGATCATGGAAAAAAAGAAAGGCACTAGTGTAAAATACTTTATCAGATGCTGACCTTCTGGCAGGAAGTCAGAACCATCTTGTGGGAAAATGAATAACTCCTAGCTCTCAGTCTCATTTTTCCTGATGCTGTCCTACCTCCATGCTTTTGCTATGCTTTTATTTCATGCAGGACTTGCAGAGGATATCAGGCGTCCATTGCATTTATTCCCTTATGTTTTTACAGATACATGTATAAATATACATGCATAAACCCTCAAATCTAATAATTAGTTCTCCTTATGGCAGCTTGAGCACTTGTTCCAACTCAGTCTGCTGAAATCATTAAAAAAGTCTCCCTGCCAAGTGAAGCCATGTTTAGTGAAAAACTTTTCCTAATATATCTAAAGCAAAACATACACAGAAAGTACTTAAGCCTGAATGAAGTCTCCAAACACTAAAAGAGAAGAATCATCCAGAAGAAAACAAGTCCTGGATTTTATTTTATCACAATGTATCATTTTACTCCTTGGTGTATGAAAGTCTCATCAGAGACTCAAATCAGATTTATAGGTTTCCCACAACTGTATAAGCAATTGAGCAGCACTAAAGCAGACTCTGTCTAGCTCAGGACAGTAATTACTTTGCTATTCCTCTACAACTGCAGAGGAATAGGAACTTAGTGTAAAGTCATTATCAGACACATATTACAAATTCAATGTGTTGCACATAAAATATGTATGATTTCTTCTTACTGTATATCATGTATCAAAATATAATGTGTTTCTGAGGCACGAATGAATTCAAAATGAAATATTTTATTGAAAAAACACACAGCTTTCCTGATACAGGTAAGTGGAATTTAAAATTGAAAATGTTTCACAACCATCCATTAAAGCACATTTTGAAACATTCTTAGAATCCAGATTTCCTGCCAGGGAAATGAAGTAGAGTTAAATATCCCAAGCAGGAAGCTTGCCTGATAGACACTATCTACCAGTAGAAATTTTTATGACATGAAAAGATGATACTTTGCAAGGAAAACACTCACAACCTCAAGTCTTGAAGAGAGCAGATAGACTGTAAAAACCTGCAAGGTTGTTGGTTTTTTTTTAATGGAAGTACAAGTCTGTAAGAGAGAGGATGATGGGAAATGAAAAGGACACAGACTTGGAAAAGTTTGATCAATATTTTGTATTTGTGAGGGTGGTTTTTTTTAATTAAAATTAAAATTTTTGGAGGGCTAATCTGTTTTTGTTTTGCTTCCCATTCTCACAGCGTCGGGGAGGGGGGAGAGCTGTCATTCATGCCATGTGCAGGATTAGAGGATGCCCATTTCATGCTGCACCTTCAGGCAGAAATCGCTCTGGAAGCCGGGCTGCAGGGAGCTGACAGAGCCAGGGGTGAGCGCAGGTAATGCCTCAGCTGCTGTATTTCATCCTGAGGCCTGCACTAGCACTCATTACAAACAGATACAAGTGCTGAAAAGGGAGATCTGTGCCTCTTGTAAAATTGGAATTAAAAATCTAAGCCAGAGAAGACAGACAAGTTGCCCTAGGAAAATCCTTATCCCAAAAGCAAACACAAATATGGTCTGAAAGATATTTCTTATGAGCGGGCTCTACCATCCATCTCTGTTGTGCAGGAGAAGCATGCAGAAGAGGAAATAATCAGAAACTAGTCTGAGACAAGTAGAAACAAGAATAATTAAAGTGGCCACAAGTCAATGGCAGAAACTAGAAATAGAAAAGTGCATTTTCGCATGTCTGTCCCTTCCAGTCACTGAATCAGAGAGTATCTCAAGTTGGAAGAGACCCATGAAGATCCTCAAGTCCAACTCCCTACTCCTCACAGGATTACCTAAAACTAAATCATATGGCTAAGAGCATCATCCAGATGCTCTTTGAATTATGAAAAAAGGTTGAGCCATATAAACAATATCAGAGATTTCTACCAAGTTCTTCCAAACATGAAATGTTTACCATAGCAATCCTACAGTTCTGTTCTCCCAGTCCACAGTGCAGGTGTATTTCTGGGGTTACCTGCAAGTCTGAGTCCCCCTCAGTGCTGTCCCAGATGGGTAAGAACACAGCCACCTGCCTGCCCCTTCTTGGAGTGAACTCCTTGATGATGGATCCATAACCCAAGAACATTTGTCCTCTATCAGTTTGGGAAAGCCTTTGAGTATCATATTTTCTGGTTGACTTACCAGGACTTTTTACAGAATTCACAGAATCACTAGGTTAAAAGAGACCTTAAAGATCACCAAGTCCAACCCATACCCTAACAACTCAACTAAACCATGGCACTGAGTGCCTCATTCAGTCTTTTTTTAACAAATCCAGGGATGGTGACTCTACCACCTCCCCAGGCAGACCATTCCAGTACTTTATCACCCTTTCTGTAAAAAACATCTTCCTAATATCCAACCTATATTTCCCTTGACGCAGCTTGAGACTGTGTCCTCTGGTTCTGTCAGTTGCTGCCTGGAGAAAGAGACCAACCCCCACCCAACTACAGCCTCCTCTCAGGAAGTTGTAGAGAGTGATAAGGTCACCTCTGAGTCTCCTTTTGTCCAGGCTAAACACCCCCAGCTCCTCAGTCATTCCTCACAGGGCTTGTGTTCCAAGCCACTCACCAGCCTCCTTGCCTCCTCTGGATGCGCTCAAGCATCTCAATATCCTTCCCAAACTTGTATGTATCTGCCTAAGAAAGAGTGCTGCCTAAGTGCAGAGAAAGTTAATTATGTACAGAATAATTAATAGCAATTTACTTAGTGCTTCTATATACTTGCATAAACAGAAAGTGCATTTGAAGTGCTCCTATTGGTTTGAGAGTGCCTGCTTTAACCAGTGCTTTTCCTTTCCTGGGCTGTCAAGCCAGCGAAGATTTTGCAGATGGGAATCTTAGATTAAAAAACATGGCCACTGAGCAGTACTTGCCTACACTGATTTGTAGGTGAAGATTTATGAGTCAATTGTGTTTTAATGATAAACACATAGATTTACATTTCTTGACAGAAGTAAGACAGGCTCTGCACTGCAGGAAGCCCAGCCGTGTTTGCTCAGCCAAACACTGACCAAAAGTCTTCCTTGGTAAAAGTAGGAAAACCCACATTTGCCTTGCCATCTCCAGTTCAGAAGCTAACAATTCGTGTTGCTGAACACTTTGCAACCCACACTCCAAAAGTTATTCAGGAAACCTCAGATTGCCATTGTTCAGGGCCTTTGCAGGATATATCAAACCCTTTAGTATGACTATAACTCAGAAAGAACCTGAGTTATAGCATGGATGTGAGGCCAGGCAAGAGTACAGCTCTCACAAGGGGCAAGAATCCAATTATGAAGACTGTGACATGTAGCTGAAAAAAGCCAAGATTAAAATGTGAGTACACATTTTCCACGAGAAGGGACTCCCCTCATGCAGGAAATATGTTTGAAGGGAGAAGCAAAAATACACCCATTTGCAGTGTTGACTGTCTGAGTTTCTCTGCAGATCCACCTTAAAATGCAATATTTTTTTATTCTCTTAAAGCTGCACATCCCAGCTGGCATGTCCCAGTCCTATAAACGTCTCAATATAATACACCATCATTGTCTGATGTATGGGCTTCCATTTGGTGCACCATGTCCAAAGAATATTTCTTCATGCTTGAATGACTCATGTATGAGGAGATTAATCTCTCTGGGGGAGAAATTGGTGTCTCTCCTATGGAAGCAAGTTGCTATGTGCACATTAGCTGCTGATCTCACTTGTGTTCTTAATATTCAGGGTACAGCTTCTATCTGCCATAAAAATCCTTTTGTCTTTCCACAACTTGATGTGCTTTTCCAACTCTGCTTGCAAAACAAAAGGAAAAAAATTAAATTAACTATTAAAATAGTACAGTGAAATAACATACCATTAATTTTAACTTGTAATTCTGTTTGCCATCCATTCTAGGTGCCAGGTAGTTTTTACTCATGCTTTGCTTTAGCCTGTAGCTCTTAACAAGAGGATGCAAGTAGCTGGCTTTATTAAGTGAAGAGGGCATCCGTTTTGATTTAGATCAGCTCCCCAGATTCTCAGAGAGACAAGGTTTAAGGCTATACCATTTTGATTGCTGGCAAGAAAATATTTAACAGGCAGCTTCTGTCTTTGAGAGGAATGAAAGCACAACATGCACGTATCACTCGATGTACATTATCACTTTCTTGTTGGCTAAGAACTAAACTTTATGTTCCAAATGCTTTCATCAATATGGAAACTTCTTGTAAGGTTTCTTATTCCTTGCTTGTTTCAAACTTCACTTTTGCATCCAGTGAGCAACAACAGAAAGCAATAAATACATTCGCACTATAAGTAAATTTGCAAATACCTTAATTCATACTGTAAACTGCAATTTGAAAGATTAAGCAATGTGTCTCCCCAGAAAGGAGACCTTATCCGAGCAATTACATTTATATTCAGCGACTTAGTTTTATTCAGCTTTGTCTTTTATTGAAACCTATCAAAAACCTGAGGCTGCCACAGCCAGTGCCAGTAAGCAATCTAGAGCTATTAATTAGTACACCCATGTTTTTGCCACAACAAACATTTTAATTTGTCCTCTAAACAGTGTTCATGATATCAGCCCTTTACTCCTGTTTTATTTCTGTCTGTGTGATATACGTTACACATGAGAGAGTCCTACGTCCATATGTCCACAAACTGCAGTGGGCATATGGCAGCACACAGAAAAGCGGTCTTTTACATTTTGCATACTATTATCATGGAGGCATTACAGCATCCCTTTATGTCATGTTGCTATTTAGTCAAGTTTGTGTCATGTGTTTGAACCTTCTCAGCTGGCTTGATTTATTCTAATTGTAGGCATCGGGTTAGTCTATTTGTAACAAGCAGTGTGCGGAAATTGCCCCAGTAATGACTCCTGCAACAAACGTAATTTATTTAGCTGATTACAAAGAAATGTTGGTTATACTCGAAGAAGAGAACAATAAAATGTTTTCCTTTTAGGCATTTATTGAATGTTATTTGTCATTAGTTCTCGATCTAATGAAAGAATATATATATATGACTGAAAGGTTGCCGAAGACAATGGAAAAAAACAGCCCACTGGAAGGATTTATGTTTTATTTTGAATTCTAGAAAGTAGGGTAATCTTATGAAAAATCTATTGAAAAAATTATGCCCATTAAAGAAGCCTGGTTTGAAATGTCCAGCCTTTGCAATACAAACTGCAGGCATTTCATATAAACAAGGTGTATTTTAAGAGGGGATATATGCAGGTACCCACTTTCAGGCATTCAGATAAAAAAAAAGTCTCATGGAGAATAAATTCTTCCCAGCCATCTCAAAACAGACATAATTGTTTGGAATAACACTAATAGATGCTGACAGGCCAAGATCAGAAGAGATACTTGTATGAGCATGGGATTTATTGGAGGTATATCCACAGAACCTCCTGTCCAGCCCTTGTGGTCACACTCGCAACATTTTCCATGCTTTTTTTTTCCACAATCTTTTTCTCAAAATATTCTAAGAAAAAGTGATAAATAAGTAAACCAAGAGAAGAGATTATAACTGCACTGGAAATATTTTGTAATGAGATAAGACCTAAGAGCTCACTTCAGACCAGCTGTCCAAAAGCATGGTCCATCCACTCTAGTCTACTGAATGGGCTCTCTTTCAGGCACCTTCCAAGGTCTACTCCATTTTAAGGAATCAGTTACTACTGGAGGTGTCTGTGTGTCTCCAACATATATGGAAAGAGTACAGGTAGGAGGCAGATTAGGTAGCCACATGCCTAGAACTGTCATTTTACTTGGCTGATATCAGGCAAGAATAACTACATTCTTAGGCTGAAGTTTCCTCCAGGCAGAAAGTATTCTGCAGAAGAAAATGGAGCCTCTCATTTGCTGTAAAGCTTTCCATTAGTCTTTTAATCTAATGTTTCAAGAACCATAGGCCATACTGCCTTTCCACCCCTCTGAAATAGGTGCTCCTCTGTTGGACATTCTGCACACAGAGCTGATGACAGATTCCATGTTGCTGCACAATGTACTGGCTGCCAGCATTTCCCAGAGCCAGCAGCAGCTGATAGTGCTCAGGGTTCATTGTGCCTTGAGCTGGTTTTCCCACTCTCTGCCTGACATCATTTGTGCAACACAAAATTTAGCATGGTGAAAGAAAGACAACAGATTCTTTGGGCACAAATAAGCAAAGCTAGGTATAAAGTCAGCTCCTGTCAGTCTAAACCAGCTCCTTCTGACATCATGGTAGAGATCTAACAGATACTGGAGAGAGCAGACCCTTCTCTTGGTATTTGACTGATTGCTATCAGATGCAAAAACACATTTACTGTTTTATAAATAAGTAAGGCAATATATGGGCTCAAACAACACCAAAAATTCCTCTATAAAGGCTTACTTATACACACCCAATTGGTGGACGAAAAGCCAAAGGCTAAAACTTTTCTTCAGTTGTCCTGAGCAGAGCTAAGTAATTCTGCTGTTTCTGGGGCTGGGAGAAGTCAGAATAGCATCACCACACACCTCCTTTCCAAGGTGGCACAGGGGAGAAAGGTCTGAGAGCCTTAATAGTGCTAGAGCCCTGTGCAGACAGACAGACTGACGACAGCTGTGTGCCTCCCACATTGTGGCTACCTACTTGTAGAAGGTATAACCAATCTGGTTTCCTCAGGGTAAGCAATAAAGGTTCTGAATATAAAGGTTAAGTAATAAATACAAAGCAGAGGGAAACTATTCCCTCAATTCTTGAATAAAACATTCCAAGAAAGTGCAGCACTAATGGATTTGAAAAAATAAGTACAAAGTAGCAATGCAGCACCATGTGTCCTCAAGTGCACAGAACATCATGCACATTGACTGGTTTAAATTTTATGCAGTTTCACCCCACACATTTCAGATGAGAGCAGCAATGTACCCTTCAGTTCTGCATTTCCTTGTAGCAGCAGGTACAAGGGGCTGCTCTTTTCCTTGTGTTCATTAAGCACCTTCCAAGCAGATGACAAAGATAGTTGCCAGCTAAACCAAGTGTGGATTAAAACTGCTTTTCATGTGCCCAGCTACAATAGTTATGTGCCAACAAGTATTCCTCTTCTTTCTCTCCCCAAACTGTTAGAGTAGGCAAAAATGTGAGTGCTAAACTAATTTCCAATTTAAGTATAAAATTCCTTCCAGGATGCATTTCTTGGCTGGGATGGAGAGTGCAGCTCCCCCCATTCCATTCAGTTCCAGTGACCATACTGGCCCAAAGGATTTTACTTCTCTCAGGCTCCAAGTCTATGGTATGGGAGAAAAAAGCATGATAACTAGAAGGTAGAGGGATAAGTGATCAGGAACAAACACGAGGGCTTGTTAATTTAGAGAATCAATTCAATATCTCTAGTCCTCAACAGACTGATCCCAGCACTGCCTGTTATGTCCCTTATTCCTGGTGGACTAGACTTTATCTTGTTGGAATGTGAACTTACAGGCCCAGTGAATTTGAAAAGTACACAGCTCCAGCTGTGCTATCCAAGTGATATGCAGGCCACCCAGCAAGGTCATAGCTCCACTGGGACCTCCACTGACATGACAACACACCTACCCAAGGATCTGCCCCAGAGTACCTGTTTGGTTTTTCTAGTCAATCCATATGCTTTGATTAAGAGAAATATGAGATTTGTTTATTTTTTAAAACGCAGCATGATTTTAGCTGCCTGCTTCTGAAATGTGAGGAATATCACAGTGCAAAACAACCACAACAGCAAAAGGACTCTAAGGCTAAGGACAAAAAGGGAAGTTCTGCCTAAATCTGATATCCCTACTTTTAAAAAATAACTAAAAAGTGGAAATTCCTTCCTGTAGCAGACTGAGCACAGCATATATGCCAGAAGGATCCTTAATGCTTTGGGAGTATGGGACAAAACAGGCTGTTTTATCTTCTGTCACATCATAAAAGTGAATTTGTGCACAGTTGTAAGTACAGAATGTACAAATATGAAGAGCAACAAACAGCACACTCTCAGGTCCAAGTTTATTCCTCTCTTTTCACAAGCCCATGGCTCCTACTTCAAGTTCCAAAAGATCTGAATCAGGAGCTTGGTTTTGTTGCAGCATTACATGTGCAGATGAGGAGGGAAGAAGAGGAGAGAGGCAGATAAGGGAGACTGGGGGGAAGTAGGTTTAAGGGCTTGCTCATAACCAGTCATTCCTCATTGGCAGGTGTTTAGATGACTCTTTATGAACTCCAGCTTGGACCAGTGAAGTTTTCCTTACATAGGTCTGTACTTGTAGCTCACAGCTCTTTTAATCAGAATTGTTAAAATGACTGAAGCTTCTAGTTCTCATCTGCTCTGCCCACCACAAATCAGCAGAACACTCCTTGTCTTGGTCTCCTATGGGAGTTCCCGTTTCTGTAGTTTTGTATGTCATCTTCTCACCTCATCTTCTGCTGTCTTCTCTTGTATCTCTACACACCCTCATCAGTGAGATTCCCTTCACTGCTGCTACCCTCATCTCATGGATGGGCATTGGTGGGAGGTATGGACAAGCCCACAGCACACAGCAGGTGAGAGCAGATTGCCAACAGGCTTCCACAACCTGGTTCTCATCTCCGTCCTTACCCCCAGGAAATGCTCAACACCCCTGAAGGCCAAACACCTCCAGCCTGGAAGGCAGGGCAATGCTTTCCCAGGCTCTGCAGAGTGCAGGGGGAAAGGCAGTGCTGCAGTGTAATCAGAGGGCAACGACCTCACAGCTGCAAACTGTAACCTTTTAGAAAGTGTTTAATGCAGTCTTTATGGCAGCCATTATTTTTACAGTGTTTTCACTTTGAGAAAGAAAACAGAGTAAATGTTTACAACGGCTTAACTAAATAAGTTCAACAGGTGAGGTGTGGCCCTCACCTGGGCCAGTACAGCCCACCCAGCAGCTCATAACCCTCAGTGTCTCGAAATAAAAGGGGTTGCTGAAAATGGACCTTCACTCAGAAAGGAAAAAGTTTCTTTCCCTGCTTCGGTTTTTGTTTGTTTCTTTAAGTAACAGACTGTTTCAGAAAAATAAACACACAGAAGGGCTCAGGGCAAAGATACATTTTGTATACAGCTTTAATGAAAACATGTTTTTCTTGTTAACACCTTGTTATATCCTAAAATCACAATACAGAAAAAACTGTGAATAAGGCTGTGTGCATAGACATCTCAGATTTTTAATGAAATTCAGAAACCAACATAGCTTCCCCCACACGCTCGCCGCTACTGCAGCATCGGCAGCTCCCGGTGGGTGTGACCCTGGCTGAGTGCTACCTGTGCACCCTCCCTGCACACATTGTGCTGCAAGGACTGCTCCAACACAGGTCTGCACTGCTGAACTTCTCAGCACGCTGGAAAGTGCAGGCATGAGACACAACTGTCAAAGACACAGGCCCGGAGTATTATTTTTCATTAGAGCTCACTTTCGCAGTCTAACAGACAGGCTGCTCTCATATAAGCCAAAAGCAATCATCCATAGACTGGCCAAAATGCTAGAATTACTCTTCACAGCCTCTCTGAGTTTGGGGTGGATTTTTGCTTCACCACATTATGATTAATACCTCGCCAAACACACACTATCAGAAGCTTTTATCTGAGCAGCTTCGTAAGGCCCTTCAGTACTCAACATAGTGTGCTCCACCCAGGAGATAATATTTCTGTTTCAAAAGATGTTAGATGCTTCTTTCCAAAAAAATTTCATAATTTAATTCCCTGCTGAAACACCTCAGCTGAAACCGCTGGGTTGCAGAAGTTAGATGGGATTCAGGAGACAACAGCGGCCACACAGAGCTGGAGAGAATATGCCTTTAAAAAAAAAAAAANGAAAAAGAGAAAAAAGAAAAAAAAAAAAAAAGAAGGTAATACTTTTCTCTGATAATGACCCCAAAGTGACTCTGTTCCCTGGTAATGATCCAGAGCCCCATGTTTCTGTAGTCTGCTGGGCCACCATGAAAGAGCAGCACATTGCTGTAATGAGTGATGGCAGTCAGAGAAAAGATCTTGGGACAATGCTGATGTTGGAAAGTGGGCACTGGTTGTTCTGCAGGTAATGAAATCTTACTTGTAACAAGGAGACAAGAAAAGATGGTACTGGAAATTGCCAGTGTTTGAACTCTGAAACTCAGTGGGAGGGAAAAGAGATACAGTTTTTGTGAAATACCTTGTTCTCAGGAGATTCAGAGAAAAATCCATGCTTTGGGGCACCTGAATGTTCACTCAGATCAACTCTTAAAGAAAAAGCTTGAATTCCCTCATATATTTAGTGGCAAGAGGGGGCCTTAAAGCAGGATTTAGGCACACTTTATACCACATTATTAATACCAAGAAGTCATAAAAGGCCTTTATTGTTATTGCAAATCGGACTTTGAATCCCAGCCGAGTACAAAAACTGAGTCTGCACTAGAATATCAAACCCAGACTTTGGTAAAGTTCAGAAATGAATCTCCCTTTAAAACTATTACTGAGTTTAGAAAATAGATCAGTCATGTAATATGTGCGCTGCAATTCCCATTAGCTTTGGGGAAATTCTCCTATTGATCTGGACTCCTAGCATAACTTAACTTCTGCATAATAATTACTGCCCTTGGAACATCACTACTTTATTATTTGTAAGGACAAAAGAAAACTACTGCAGATTTTACAGGAGTAAAGTTTTTTTTGTTTCTCACAAGGGTACAAGCCTATCAAACCTAGGAGAAAGAATACCCTCCAGTGCAGATGGGTAGGTATGAAATACCCACTCACTCCTGCTACTACCTCAGTGCAGCTACTACTTCAGTAGCAATATTTTTAGCGGAGCAGGTGTAGAAAAGAGTGGTTTTGAGGGAAAGAAAACAAAAATAACAAAAACAACAACAAAAAAAACCAACAAAAAAATGAATTATTTATGCAAGTTAAATCAAAATATGCCCCATATAAATGTTTAATCAGGTTTTCACCAACTTCTCTCCATATGCTCTGCCTTGCTCAACAGCAGATTTCTAATGGAATCACTAAATATAGTTTAATAGCTTTGTATTATGCAATTCAACTTCTGCTTACAGAGTTTTTTATTCAAAGCAGCTTCAGTAAAATAAGCACTAAAATCTCTCAGAGTTAATATGTAAAGAAAAGTAGTAAAAACTATTGAAAGATTTGCCTTCTGCAGCCTATTTATCACAGACAAGTGTTACAGGAGGTGAAATCATGTGATATACACAAGTACAATCAATGACATTGGGACAGGTGAAAGTCTTTGTCACATTGGAGAAATACAAGCTGTATTTATCAGACAACTTGTTGGGACAGCCAAAAGAGAGGGCACTGGCTCTTTACTTCAGGTCTCTAGAAGATACCAAAAGAGCTTCCACTATCTTCTTTTTTTTTCCTTTTTTTTTTCCATTTTTGAAAAGCATTCAAGCATTCAATTGAAATCAGAGACAGTTTGGGACTTATTAACCCCAGCCTGTTCAGTTATCAGCTTTTACCCTACAGGGCCATCTTTTTAGGAGTGCCTAAGAAATAAAAGCCAGTATCCTGGGTGGGCTGCCAATCATCACCAGCAATAGCAGCTCCTCAGGCAAACCAAAATACCTACAGAGCTCTTCTTCCTTTTCCAGCACACCAAAAGACTAACACACAAGTGCTCACTCCCCCTTTCCCAAACTTAGCAATTCAATACCCTCAGCTTTCCCTCAGCACTAGCCACTCTGTTTCTTGTCTTCCTTTTTATACAAAGCAGCTGGTCCCTGCAGATTAACAGAGCCCAGCTGGTCTCCAGCCACTTAACCCCTTCTGAGCTAGTTCCACAGCCCTACAAAGGAAAACAGCACTGTCAGCTTTCCAGGACTCTCCCAGGGCTTGCAATAGGAGCATCCCAACCAGCAAAGACAGTACAGGCTTTAATCTGGGTAGAAAAGCTTGCCATGGTCTGAAAAGACTTTTATATAGTGTAGTAAGCCTAACTCTTTATAGAGCTTAGAGACAAGGATGTGAGAGAATTGAGTAGACTTGAAGACAATAATGTCATATACAAGTGCGTTAAGGATTTATGGATATTATTTATAATTTGTGGAGTTTGGTGTGGAATAATTTCTGCCCTATAACTACATAAATTATTTTGTAAAATACTGTACTGGTATGCTGTCACTTTTCAAACATGTTGTGTAGTGGCTAAAAAACATTTAGACAGAGCCCCATATTCAAAAGGATTTATTCTTAGATCTTGTGAAATCCTCAGAAACATGAGGTCAATATGATATTGATATGATATTTGAGGTCAATATGATATTGATATAATATTTGTGATGGCTGAAGTATTTATTACCTGCTGGAGAAAATTACAACAATTAAACATGAGCAGTTCTGTTGAAAATATCTATGTATGAATTTAGGTCTATTTGCAGTAAGAATTTATCTGAAAATTTACATGCTACTTTTTCAACAATCTAAACTTCTGAATAATCATTTGAAATGAGGAGTCAAGGTGTTTGAGTAAAATATATTTGAGGAGAAGCCTTCCCTCTTGCAACATAAAGTGATTTTTGATATCTTATGCAGAGCAACTACCAATACCTTGCAAAGATGAAAAAAGGATAATGGAGTTTAAAGAATTGAGACTTATGAACTTAAGAATTTAATCTAATTATAGATCCAGTCACCTGTTGTCTCCCATTCCTTCAGGATGGTTCCAATTAATGAAGTTATTTCGCCATCATTGTAGCCAGCTCCTGCTCCCACCAAAGAATTTCCTCTTTGGAAGGCTGTTGTACCCTTTCCTGGCAATTATGGTGTGAGACTGCAATCTGCTTAATATTAGTTATATTGTCTTCCAAATGAACCCTCTAAAGGACACTCAGGATTCATGTAACTGCAACTAGAGCTGTTCTCCAGTTCTCCAAACAGGCACCCAGACAAGTCTGGACGCCACCACTCATCTTTCCAGACATTATGTAGTTCAACTTTTGCTTTGATGGAAACACTTCTTGTTGCATCTGTGTCTCCCTTCTCCAGCCATGGGAGGAACTGAGGCTGACCAAGAGAAACAAGCAACTGTTTGCAGCTCAGCCCAGCCATTAAGACTTTCTGGAAACATGAAGTGTGGAGCAATAACCCATCCTTTTACCCCACCTCAAAGGCATCCAGTGCTCTTTCTCATCTTTGGCTGCATTTTAGCAGCTCCTTTTTGTGGGACTCCATCAGGTTGTCTTGCATCCTCTGGACCAGAAGGCTTCTTATAAGCTTATATGAGCCAATATTTTTTCCACATGAGAGTCGTGAAATTCATTGCTTCATGATGTGCTTCTGACCCTGGAAAGCCCCAGAGCTACAAGAGATGGAGACAGCTGT
Organism: Urocynchramus pylzowi; assembly: GCA_013397555.1. Lineage (NCBI taxonomy): Eukaryota > Metazoa > Chordata > Aves > Passeriformes > Fringillidae > Urocynchramus > Urocynchramus pylzowi. Next base: position 1,655,110 of record VZRH01007746.1, on the reverse strand, counting down.
TAGTCTAGCAGAAACTGCCAGGTTTGCAAAGACCTTGCAAGAGACCCAGAACTCAGCAGAATTAAAGGGCCCTGGGGGAAGAGCAGATCTTACCTCAAGTCAGACCAAAGGCAGAGCAAAAGGGGAAACAGGAAGGGAGAAGAGTTAAAGTGAGAATAGATAAAAGTCTAAATCTGAGCCAAGAAGATCACCTGGAGAGCTGCTTGTTTATGCAAGGGTGATAGGTGAGGTGGTCTAGGGCTGGACTAAAGCAAGTGTGAGGCAAAAGAGTGAGGATCTGGTCAAGTTGGGAAGGAAAGGATTGAATACAGACATGTATAAAGTGAGAAGGTAATACAGAGCATAAACTTTAGAAGCTAAGACAAACATTTCTTAGAAATGTAGTATTATTTTCATTTTGAGTCCACTCCGTCTCGTGCTGCTTGTAAGTAAACTAACAAGTCCCCCAAGTGCAGGGACTGTGTTCTTTGCATAAAAATGACTGGGGTTTTTTTGGTGGGGAGATGAGCAGGATTGAGCATGAAGGACTTCAAAAATCCTAGTCTGATTGTTCTGCTTCTATTTCTGAGTAGAAAGCCAAAATAACGTGGAGCCAGCGCAGTCTCCATTCACTGATGCCCTGAGAAACAACTGCTGCAAAGGAGGAGACAGTGGATTTTAGTGGCTGAGCGACCCTGCCACTTGCTGGAGAGCCTAAAATCAAACTGCCCATCGCTTCCTACACCCAGTAATCAATCACCTCCTAGTCTCCGGTCATTTTTCATCTCACAAGATTCAGATCAAAGCATTCTTACCATACCATCCCTTTCCAGAGTGTAATGTAGAAAGGTTAATAGTTGAAGGTCACCAGTCTCCATCTCTCAGCACCTTGCCTGTGCCCTGCCCTGTACGGTGCAGCTGGTGCGGGGCTGGGGCGTAGCCTCCCCCTCGCCCGGCGAGCAGATGCGCCGGGCCCGCTGCTGCCATCAGGGTGCACCTGTTGGGCTGCCACCATCTGCTCTCCAAAATGGGAGCGAGCCACACCCAGCGCCGGCTGGCCGGCTGGGGACAGCCTAATCTCCTCCTCGCAGGCTTCAAACCGGCAGCCACAGCATGGGCCACACAAAGGTCGCCTGCATAAAGGCGCCAACCGGCCCGGCTCAGCCTTGGGGGGCACCTAATCTCTGGCCATGGCGGGGGGCTGCCGCCTGTGCTGACAAGAAAGGGCTCTCTAAATTAATCCAGAGAGCTATTACCTGACAAGAAAGCGTCCTGTAAACTGCCCTTTTTTAAAAAAGAAAGAAAGGTATTAAGTTAACATGTATACTAATATTAAGTAAATTAAGCCACAGTGGTATTTTTGAAGGCTGTTTAGTGATGTGTAAGCATTGTAAAGACACCGCTAATACTGGTCCTTACTAATGGGGATGACTTGTGAGCTGCACGGGCTGAATGCTTGCTTTGGAAACTGGAGACTCTGTTCAGCACATGCCACAGCCGGCTCCTGTAAAGAATTACCTGACTTGCTGGTGTGAGTCCCAGCAGCCAGTGTCAGCACTTTCCAAAAAATACACTCTATCTGGAACCTGTCACCAAAGTGCTTAAAAATGCCTTTATTTTCAAATTTATAAGAAAGCAAGAAATACATGAAACATGGGCAGGATTTATGCAAAAATTAAAGATTATTTCTGAAACTTCACATTCCAATCTCTTAGTCACAATGAAATATTGCAGAAACCAGGACATATAATTGTATGACCCATTCAGGCTCTGTTTCAGTGTTCATTTTTGAGGTATTTACCAGCATTCCATTTAACACTGATGCGATAAAAGGGGTGAAAAGACAATCTGCCAATACTAACCCTCGTCCTGAGCCCTTCTTGCAGAGCACCCTCATTTCCATTAGGCCACAGTAGCAGCAGCATCAGACATTGGCTTCTTTAAGCATGTCTGAGCTTTTTCTGAGTGTTTTTCCCCATTAAATGAAGAAAGTTGGCACCTTACTCTCTCTTAAGGAACCCCCTGGTTCCACAGTATTCTGGGATTTCATTCTATAATTTCTCAAACTCTCCACCATTCCACGCTGCTAACGCACCAGCTCACACTGTGCTGGACAGGATCACTGGTCCAGATCTGCACAGATGATGCTGGAAACTGAGAGCAAGACTGGTTTTCACCCAACCTCCCTCCTTACAAACAGTAAGAAAGCAAGATCCCCTGTGTCTGAACCCTTAAGTGCAGATACCTTCTGTGTTCCATCAGTACTCTGTACTGTTTGTTTGCTTTTTTGTCCACCTGTGTATTTATGCCCGAGGGCTACACAGTGAGCTCTTGGAGACAGACTCAATTTTGTTATGGGTCACTGCACTACAAGGGGACCACAATTTTTTTTTTTTTTTTTTTTTTTTTTCATCAGTTCCCATCAGGTACATTAATAGAAATATAGCAAAATAAAATAATAACGACAATTATTGTAAGAGCTGCTCATCACCCTTAGGCTATGAAGCCAGAGAGAATTATTTTGTTATGGTATATATTCAAGGAAAATATTAGACGTTTCATCACTTGAAATGTTTTAATTTAGAATTGATAAAGCAGGAGAGAATAGGGTAATGATTTTACCTCTGGAGGGATTAGGACTTTACTATCTTCAAATTTGCAGCAGCTATCTGAAGGCAAACACTGAATAGAAATATATTAAATTACTGTGAGCAATCCAAATTTTTTAAGGAAGTTAAATATTAAGATATATAAATAAAAGACAAGTTTCTCCTTTAAAATATGCACAAGGTAATTCAGAGAAAATGTTAGAACAAGTCCATCTGCTAAATTAGTTGCAAGATACTGGTGGCTACTTTTCCATTTACACTAATGATGAGAAATGTAAAAGGCCAGCTTCATAATTCAGGGTGTTCACTTCAAGAGGTTCCAAGAACACTTATGCTAAATGTGTCTGTCTACCTAATCAGCCAGTTTCTTCTTTCCTTTAAAGACTGAAACATAATTACAGAACCTGTAGTCACAATTTTTAACTTCCCTGGCCCCCATACTAATATATATATCAATGTAAGGAAAGCTGGAAGATGATAGAGTTGAATTAACACCTTTAAACTAAGCATATTGCATTCTCTTAAATCAATGGTTTCACTTGTGCCCTCAAGCAATATGTGATTTGTAAATTTGAGACATGCTACCTTTAGGCAGTAAGCAATCTCTTTAAAAACACTAAAGTAGGCAACATATGGTGGCACTGTGCAATATGAAATTCTTCTAAAGATACAAGTTTCCAGCCTCAGTGGTACAAGCCCAATTTTAAATAAAACATAGTATCATATGGTTCCTGCTTAAACACTGCAGTAAAAAAAAAAAGCTGGCTATATGGTCATCCTCTAAACGACAGAGGGAACAGTTTACACACGCACACTTGGAAACCCACTGTCTACAAACACGCCGTTACCCACTACCTTTCAATACTTGTAAATACTGACATATGACAGCTTGTGTATTTGCACAGCCTTATAAGCTCATGGATCTCTCTATTTTTATTTTTGGTTGAATCACACAAACAAAACCACGGGTATTTTTTTGTTGTCAACTTATATGTGTGTCTCATAAAACACACATTCTATGTTCACATTTTTCTGCCGCGGAGACCAGCTGGGTCACATTAGTCATGTCAAAGCATGTCAGGGACTATAACATGTAATTCAGTCCAATGTTACGGTGAAGGTGAATCTGTTCCATTCCCCATGCAGAGAGGGGATAGTGGTATTTTAGCTTGGGGACATGACTTTTTACTTAAGTCTGCTCTTATTGACAAAAGTACATATAAATTCCCAAAACATAGCATAACTATTTTTTTTTTTCCATTGGTCACAAGGATAGGAAAGAAATCAGAAGAGGGAAACATGTTTTATTTTCATAGTTTTATCGTCATCAATTATCTGATCTAGCAGCAGAACAATTGATTTGAAAATACATAGGACTAGACTTGGAAAAGAAATTATTACTGTGCTGGTATGTACATGGCCAGAGCCCAACTTCTCTTCCAATTTTTGGCATTACAAAAGCTGTACAATTACTTTGGTCTGTAATTTAACCTAGCATATTTGGTACTTCACTGTTCCAGTCTGGAAAATGAAAAACTCTTCCTCAGGAATTATTTTCTTCTAAAATAGGGATAAAGAAGTTTATATAAAGGCTTTGTAGTTCTCTGTCTTGTCTCTGTAGACATTGCACATTCTCTTTCCTTCAGGTGGACTTCAAGAAGGGAAATCTGAATGTTCTGGCCACTAACTGGCTCTGATCAGTCATTAATTACACAGGCCTCTTGCCTTGACTGGGTTGTGTCTCAGGCTCAGGGTCCTACAGTGGTTTTTTATAGCAGTCTATGTAAATCTATGGACTGTATGCTGGTAAGAAAGCAGTGAAAGAGCCATTGTGAACATGGATTTCTTCTACATAGGAATTTTACAGATTGTATGCCACATAATTGATGGTGCCAGATTTGTCAGTTGTCCTCAGCCATAGATACTGAAAAGAAAGTAGTGCTGTGCTCCTTTGGAAAGCATAGAATTGGGTTAATCAAGACCTCTTAGAGGATGTATCAGCTTATTCCTGTGGTAAACACATTCTTGACAAGCAAATGACCTTTAGGCTAGTCCTTCGAAACTGGACATTTAAAGGTGTTTAGACATTTAATATTCATTGACTTCAATGAATTTAGACACATTCTTTTAAGATTCTGACTCTTATCCTTGTGACTATGAAAGGGTTAGGGCTTGCTTTTATCTGGTGTCCATCCCCATTTGATCACCTTCTTCCAGGGACTCAACAGTGACAAATCACAGATAGAAAAAATGAAAAGTCACAGATGGACTAGAAGTGTCTAGTTAATTCAGGGAAGTTTTCTTTTTCTCCTGGTGAAAAGCTCTGAATCCTTCTGCACTGGGTGTTTATCTGTGCCCCCAAGACAGCAGAACACCACTGCACAGGTATGCCTCTCCTGTTGCAGGGGGACTCCTTGGGCAGACCAGTGATGTAGTGGCCTCATCTTGTCTAGAACATGGTGCCACACAGAATATTTAGGACAATTACACTAGTTCTGTGGTTGGTATGTGACCCGGAAATAAAGGAAATATATTGGTTTTATTTAACTTTCTTTTGCTGGGCACCATCTACATTCAAATCACCTTGAGACATACCTTGATGAGTACTGCAACCTCTTCCTTTCTGGATTCCAAATCAAGTATGAAAAGCAAAACTACCTTTTCTGTCACAGGTTTATATGTGGGTCATTTTGCTGTGCATCTTCCCTTTTCTGAAAATTTCCACAGGATATGAGTTAGTGTGCTCTACAAGGGCTAATTTTGTTACAAGCATTCTTACCCAATGTTTTTCATCTGCTGTTTCTACTTACTTTTGCATATCAGTAGTTGTATTAATATGTTGTGTAATCATTGCATTTCTGACTTCTAACTGGATTTTTGGAAAGACAGATGGACTCCTTTTGCACAACAAGGTATAGCTGTGCTGAAGTGTAATGAGCTGGGAGCTGTTACAGTAGATATTGATCTTACTCCAGCTTTTTACTTTTTATGGCACTAATTGTCTCAGGGTTGTTTACCTGATAAACAAGAATGAGATTACACATGTGGACTGTAGTCAAAGTAATGATGCCAGGTAAATATTTTGTCACTACTATTAATAATGGCAATTATGGAGTTCACTTCAGCAAAAGCATACACATGTAAGACCTTACAAAAGACACATTTGCAACTTGAAAAATTCAAGAATAAGTGCAAGTTAGACCTCATATTGCAGAGGAGCCAGGAAACAACATGACGTGACTTTTTTCCCATGATTTTGTACCAACAGTGAAATGCTTCTCTTCACGCTGTACAGTGGAACAGACTAATACAAGGTAATTAAAGGAGTTACATTATGATCCTTACTAAAACTGGATAGCTTTATTGTGCTTTGACTCCTGATTTTTCTTTCTAAATAATGACTTTTTATAGAAAAAACACTGGTACATAAAAATGCTCAGTGACAAAAGAGAGTCAAGTTTCAGTTTTAGTTTACAGGGCCCTTTTGGCAAGAATTGAAATCCAAAAGGAGTTTTTGCTACCTTGCAAAACTTGGACTGTAACTCGGTTTATTTTTAAACTAATTAGAGATTCATTCCACACTGCCAATCTAGTATTTGGGTACATGTCTTTGGAAAAGTTCCAAAAAAGTGACACTCAGTTACCACGGTTACACCCACAAGTGTATCAAGTCTACCTGGAAATGATCAACCACAAGTTTAACTGGTCCCCTGCGCATACAAATGCTGTGACCTGTGAATATAATGCATTATAATGATGTACAAAAACTGTGTTTGCTGTGAGTAAAATGAGATGAAAGGATGCATACAGGATTGTAAAAATCCTGGTAATACTGTCAGACAAGGGACATTGTGACAACCCTCCTCTTGCTCCCGCCCCCTTCCGCTTCCACCCACTGAAACTGGGTAGAACATTTTACCTATTGTATTGTGCTAACAAGATACGTGAGATGTTTGATTAGGGTCTCAAAACTTCAGAACAGCTTAGCCTGCACTTACATTTTCACAACAGGAACTGTGTAATATCTGTGGTATTTCTTGGCAGCAGATAAGACCCAGATGAAACATGGCAATTTTAAATATATATTTTTATCAGAATGCTGGGACTGCTGAAATGGGAAAATCAAACCAAACAGAGTTGTTTTTAATATTGCAATAGATACACATAAAATTTGCATGTACTTTTATCCAGAAGTAACTTCAACAGAAGTACCTTTCAGTACAGAAAATATTCCTATTCCCGTACAGAATCGGCCTAAAGATCCAAGGTATACACATATATCTGTGTGGAGAATACAGAGCAAAGAGTATGTGATAGATTTGGCAAGTCTCTCTTTTTTGTCTTTGCCTAATGCAAACAGGATTCCACACGTGATCTTTTTTTCAGACCTCTCATAAATACAAAGCAGAGGAAATGTTCTCATGAACCCCTGCAAAGAGAAGCCATCAAACTTCACCTCTGAGTTGCAAAATGGTATCATATGCTTCAGGTACTATGATAAAATCCCACTTGCAAATGCCCCTGTGCTGTCTGGGTTTCATAAATCAGATGGCAGGACAATAGAAATTTGATGTAGAAGGAGCCTGATAAACTGTCCTGTTCACCTCATTTCCACTGCTGCGTGTTTTAGGCTGTTTTGTCAGCCCTTGTTTCAAATGGGCCAAGTGGTGAGGCTTTCATAATATCCCTTACAATTTTATTCCATACTTTAATACATCTCATTGTCTGGGAATTTCCTCCTCTTGTACAGCTTGAAGTTTGTCTGCTTTAAGCCAATCATTTCTTGCAATATCCCCTCTGTGTTAGGCATAAATATTTAATCTTTCACTTGAGGTTTGAATCGTTTCAACAACAGTCGAAAGGAATTGAGCATTTGCATGAATAACAGAAATATCTAGAATCATTATAGCTAAACACGATGTGGATTTTGGAAAGGAGATAAAAGCTATGTTTCAGAATGTTGACCACCTTTTTACTACCAGAAATTATAAAATTACTTTCTTGAGTGCAGAGTTGATATTGTCTGACTGTTCTGATCTTCTGCAGGTCTCCCTTCCCAGCACCTGCTATAGACCGTCCTTGGGGATAGAGTGCTTGGAGTATTCTGAGGATTTGAAGTTCACAAGAACTTCAAAGCCTGCGACTGTCTGGTAATTCCCTCATTCTTAAAACAGGAAAAATGTGAATTTCACAGCTACACAAAACACAGATCCTAGAAGTTTTTCAGTGATCACCAGTAACCCTTATTCGTTGTGTCTGGATTCATGGGGAATAAAGGAGGGAAAAGCATTTAAAGACCATTCTACCTTTCTTTAACATTTTTCTCTACTTAAAGCATGAACATCTTCTACTATTTGTATCTGCAAAGGTCTGCCCTAACTTCAGTCAGTGCCAGCTGAAGCCAGAACCTTGACACATGCTTGCTCACTACTCTGAGCGCTAGAAACTTGTGGTGTCTTTCTGCACTTGAAATTCTTCCCCACTCTCCACAGTCCCTAATAATATCCTGGACATGTACCGTCATCTTTATTCATGAGAGTGCAGATGCAGCCAAATTAGTGGCAGCAAAGCACATTTTACACAGTAGAAAATACAATCTGTCTTCTTTTTGATTTTTTTTAATAAAAAAAAGTTTTATTTAAAAAAAAAAATCAGACAGTAAGATTTAAATTCAGCACCACCCGTTGCAAGAGTCTGTTTAAAAATGCACAGCTGGCTTGATGATGAGTGACAAATCAAAAGTCAGAGTGAAACTTCCCAATCATCTGAGCCCTTGCCACCCGATTAGCAGAAGAAAAACAGGGCAGATGGAGGGAGACGCAGCAGTTCGGAGGGAACAGATGGCCACTACGAACTTGATATATGAAATTAATAACACTTTCTCAAATACAATTAGTAGCAGGAATACATTACCTGAATTTTCATAACTGTGAGCAAGCTGACATTAAATGAGGTTTTTCAGATTAACAGTCAATATAACATTGATATTTGGAGAGAAATAAAAAATTATATGGAAAGTAATAAGGACCTTTCTGCTTTTTGTGCTATAACTGATTATGAGTGCCCAGCTGTACAAAGCCTGCATGATTCTATAGTTTGAAACTCCCCAGATATGTGCTTTCATGATTAACTCATTTATTTCTTAAACCAAAGACAGGCAACATGAGGTTTCACACAGACTCTCACTGTGTCTCACTGTGTCGTGAGAATCAGTCTTATGGTGATGGTTTCTTCAGTCCTTACAGCCAAGGGCTTATAAAAATCTGGAATAAATTTTTTCAGAAGATAAGACTGGTTTTGGAAATCTAAACCAAGATGTCTTACCATGGTGTATTTCCACACTTTCTAATATGAAACCAGGTCCATTTAATTTGTCTTTAATTGGGCATCCAACACAATTAGGCTGCTTTGAGAATGCTGATTCCTTCTTTTATAGATAGTCTGTACAGAGGGGATGGGATTCAGAACAAGAACAAGGGAAAACATGTAATGCATTTCAAAGCCTGGCTCAAGGCTTGGGAAGAAACAGCATTATAATACTGCACATAAGCCAGCTCAGTGGATTGCACGGACACATGTCTGGGTGAGGGGGTGACACGGACCTTGTTTGGTTCCCTACAATCCTGGCATACCTAGGAGGATGATTAAGTAGATGTTTCTTTAATCATAGATACTGACACTTCGTCATGAACCCGAGGTGGTATAATCAGCTGAGAGGTCATTTTCTCAGCTTAGAAGAAAGCGTCACAAAAAGAATTAATAAAAACAAATGCTGACACTCTCCTAAAGAAATAGAAGCAAAAATTCCTGTTTTCAAGTTAAAACTGGCTATTGTTTTCAAGTTAAAACTGGCTTTTTAAGAGTGCGAGCTTACACGTACATACACTCACCAAAGAAAGCCTTTTATTTTTCCTAATATGCAATTTTTTACTGCAATGCAACAGCTGTCCCCAGAGAACCTTATGTTTGGTGTTGAACCCTTCTGTCATTCATACTGGCTTTTGAAAATTAAATTCAGATGTATAAAAAGGACATTCTTAAAAATTCAAGAGAAGATTGGAAGTGTAAGAGATGAGATTGAAAGTGCAATAGTTACTGTATAAGCATTTTCCTGAAATGGTCTGAAATAAACAATGGCATTTTCAGTCTACAGGGATTAAATAGCTTTTTTCTGCATAGAACTCTCATGAAAGTTCTAAGAAATCTTTTAAGCCCTCACTACTTGATACCTGGGATGATATGGAAATGTAGTTGAGGTTCTTCCTTTTACTGTCACACAATTATCACTTTTTTCTCCCTTTCCTCTCTGTTGTTATTTTCTTTATTGTTGCTCCTCAGCCATAGTCGACAGATGCAAATGTAATTTGTTTATGAATCACAGCACATATTTATGTGAATATACCATATGAATATGCTTGCAGTATGATTTCAGCTGGGTGAATACTGCAAAAGATGATTTGCAAACACTGCTACGAATAAAGGGCATGATACAAAGCTCATTGCAATCCATGGGATGACTCCTGTTGGCTTCCAGGAGTCTGGCTCAAGCTCCAAGCCAAGACTTTCCATTCAAAGGAATACTTGCTTGCTGATTGTCTGTTGTTCATGTTTATCCAGGCAGAGCTTTGTTTGTGCAAATACTGGGATGAAGCTTCTACTCGGGGTAACGCACATTTCCGCACAAATACATGAATTTTCTCTATGACTACATATGGTCATATGGAAGTGTTATCAACACAAGAATCTATGAGTAATCATTTTTGATAATGATTTCAATGAACTATGGAGAGTTCAGTAGTCACAGACACATGTATTTTACTAGTTTTTTAAACAAAGATTTTCCTGTCCCAAACAGAGCTGTCAGTCCAAGACTGAGACACAGTAGTACTGTGTCTGGAACAAACAGGTAGAGTTTGGCCTCATGCTGTCTGAAAGCAATAGAACATTTGGCTTCAGCAAAGGCAGGTTCAAGATTGTTCTCAGCACTGTAAATTAAAGAAAAATGCTGAAAATAGAAATGAACTTGGGCTTTAGGTTTCAGAGCTTTCAAGTATTTTCTTACTACTTTAAGTTTCAGTTCTGCAAGGTATCATTTTGATGGATGTTAAACTCACAGGACTTTATAAAATTGGGTTTGGGTCACTGCCAGAGAGCATCGCTGTTATTGTTTGGTCTTGTATTCATAGACAATGTCTATTGTCTTTACCCAGATAAGAAGGTTTTGGCCAGAAGTACCATTTCTCACACCAGACACATGATTGGCATCAGACTCTAATGAACAGTAATGAGAAAAAGTGTTCCAACAACAGAATGAAAATGCCTTTTAGTGCAAATGTTAAAGCATCTCTCTTTTGATTTCCACTGCCAACATTTAAGTTGCAGAATTTGGTAATGTTTATTCCTCAATTCTAAAAACTCTTTGCAACTGCCTTCAGTCCTGTGTTTTTCATTTTCTTGCATGGCAGAAAATATCTTCAAATGACGATACAAACTGGCACCAAACAAAATCTTTCTAAGTATTTAAACTTTTGCTGTTCACTTGACTCAGTGACCCAGTGGTATTGTCCAGAATTGCATTAACCAGTTCCAGGCAGTGGAGACAAAAATTCCTTTCATTCATCAACAGATAAGGAGTTTTGACAACTATCCCTTGGGAGCAAGAGAGGGAAAAAAAAAAAACAAACCAAAAAAAAAAAAATCCCAAGAAGAGATTACAATGTAATAATGTAAAAAGCACAGTCAAAGAGCCAAAGAAAGACTGGAGGAAGCTGTAGGGCTGCCTGGGCAGACAGGGAGACTGCTATCAGAATTGAACAAGAGAAAATCCAGATCCCCCTTCCACTCCTCTACCTGTTTCTTCTCAATGTCACTATCAGTGCACACAGTGATATAAAACAGGTCCAACAAGTATTCCAGTAACTCCTCAGGACCACCAGGGCAAAACCAAAAACATTCAGGGCTTGACACTTAACCAAGGCAACATGCCAAGCTTATCACATGTGAAAAAGCCTTGTAGAGGAAAATAATCATCTTCATGTTCACAGGGTCTGGGTGTTAACTCTCCAAAGACTCTCCTGTATTTTCCACTCCTTTGACTATTGCAGATGAGAAGGTTATTTGCACGGAAATTCAAACCTCTGAATAGATTTTTGTTAACTATAGAGCATGGGAATGAGCCAGAGATGTCTCTTTTTTATCTTAGTACTGATTGTAAACAGGGCACTTGTTAGTGCAGCGGCTTGCATGGCAAGATGGCCCAAAGGATGGTCAACTTTCTGGTGTGAACCAGAAATCACTTAAGGAGCTGAGGAGGGGACAGCAGTTCCACTTTCTCACAGCCTTCAGAGATTCATTTTTTCTCCCTTTCTTGCTGTGGAAAAATAAATTTTTCAATAACATAAAAATGGCTTGTGTCAACAAATAGTAGTGACCCCAAACCAGAAATGGGGCCCCTGCCCAGCTGACTGCCAACATTTGCTTCATGTCTTTCTTCACCTCTTACGCCTGGAGGCTCTGAGTCCAATTCCAACATGTTTGGTAGTGACACCTCACTGAAAATGTTCTTTTTGGCTCCTACCTGCGAGGATGTAGAGGACTGGTTAGCTGTAAACAAGGAAGACCTAAATTCAAGTTCCTGTTCTGCCAGATTCAGAGGATGAAATATGAGCCCTTCATTACTCAACCCTCCTGAGACATTACTAGGACATGCCTTTGTTCTCCTCTCCCCACATCACCCACAGTTCTGTTGTAGCTTAGTGTTGTGCCACTAGTTATTGCTCATGGTGAAAGAACAAAGCTTGTTGATGAGCCTTTTTCAGGAATAAATCGGGGCATACTTTGAGTTTAGCATCTGATATTATTTGAAGGTAGCATGCAGTTCATTTGTACCTGAAGATGCATCATCCTGTGTGATGCTGAAGGCCTCAGATACTCAGCCCTTAATCACAAATAAGTGTTAAGCATTAATCAATGCTAATTACAAATATCATACTCATACACATGTAGCCATTCAAGAAAAATATCACTAATTTTAATTGGATGCTTCCAAACATATTAAAATTGTGTCTTCTTTTCTTTCACTGAACACTACTTTGTTTCTCTTCATTAGATTCCTGCCACCTGTATCTTAAGTTCCTCTCCAGTGTAATTCATAATTCCCCTTGCATTTACTTTCTTTTGAGTGAGGACTTGAATCTCTGAAACGCTGTATATGTGCTGAGCACTTGCTGAATACTTAGCTCTCCACAATTCAGTGACGCTCAGCTTCACAGAGTATCGAATATTATGGTATTTGGGAAATCATGATAATTAGGGAGAAAACTCAGAAATACTGTTTAAGGCACAATTTTTTACACTTCCATCTGCACTGTGGCTGGCCTAGTGGAAGAGGTGGAAGTAAAGAGGTGGAGGTAAAGACAAGCATAGTGTTTGTATATTCTGAAAAAACTTCCTGAGACTTCTTTCTGAGGGGATATGGGAGTTGCATACATTATTTCTACCTGATGCTGGAGGGACATTGAAATATTCATTTAATCAGCATCTAACATCAGTGGATTTGAGAGCACAAACTTTAATTTCTCACTGGAATCAAATGGAACAACACCGACAACTACAAATAAAAGAGACAGATTCTGCCCCTGCTAAAAACATCAATTGCTTCAAAGAAGTTTTTGGTATTGTCAGTTAAAAATAAATAAATTAAAAGAGAAAGCCAAGTGAGTATGTTTATGACCAATGGGAACATCAACAAGCATCTGTTGATGAGAACCTAGTAGAATTAGTGCTGAAGAAATGTGACTTGGTTTACTACCTGTAGGGTCTCTGTTACATTGGTGACATGCCTTTATGAAATGTGATTTTTCCTGCACATAAAAAAAACATTAGTTAGGAAGTACTTATTTTGACTGTTATTTTTCTTACCAAACTATTAGAGAGGCTGCAAATGCTGAGGGCACTCTGATGGCTCTGTAGAGATCATCTTGGTTTCTTACTCACATCATGTAGCCTATGAGCTGAAAGGCCACAGCTGGAGCCTGGAAATAGCTGTATTGTTCACAGGTCTAACAACCATGGGTTTGCAATGATGTATTATGTAGGTAAATAAATGCTATGGTCCTTACAGGTAAGTCAAAAAATGAATGAAACCGATGGTTCTGTAGGTGAGAAGCAAAAGCATTAAATCCTCATTGTTTCCTTCTGACTGGGATCCTTTTTGCCTAATTTCTCTTTCTGGGGTTTCCATGGATGGTAAGTACCCTCTATGGAGTACTCCTTTACCTGGAGCTGGTCTAAGGATTTCTTTTCTGACCTTACGCTTTCTCTCCTTGCCTCTCAGAAGAACTTGCTTTCCTGTGTTCCAGTTTTCTGGCCCATCTGCTGCCCTCCCACACATAGCAGAGGGCAACAGATGGGTGATAATCATGCGGAAAAAGGCAAATGGAGGCCATGCGGAGGGGAAATGCAGCTCTGTGGCATCGTGCCCTGGCAACACAAAGCCACCACTAGTCATCCACTGCACACACACCGTGAATCCGTCAGTGACAAGTAAGGCGTGTGGCTGGCTGGAACAGGAACAGTTTGGGACGCTGCCAGTGCTGGGTGGCTGGTTTCCACTGGTAAACATTGTCACTTATAGTACAGCACTTCTCAGGAGTAAGTGTAGCACACCTTGACCACCTCTTCAAGAAAGGCTCATCTCCATTTTTGATAGGAGGGCATGATGATATTTCATGGTGTCTCATTTAGGGCTCCTCTCGGTTGCAGACACAAAGCTAATTTGCGGTGTCAGGCCAGTGAGCTCTGATGCTGGATGGAAGGAGGCATGCAGACAGCAACAACCAACGTGTCTGCACAGGTCTGAATCCACAGCAGCTCATCTGCTTCCGACAACTGCGTGCTCGGACACGGAAAGTCACCGGCAGGAGATGACAGAAGAAACGGACTTCGCAACGCAGTCAGCCAGAGGTGACTGTAAGCTATCAATATGATCCTGAAGAAAAACAACCATGTTAAAAAAGAGGCAAATATTGCATGAGGCCGTTATCATGTTTAAAACAGCAGAAAGGATATCTCTCTGGTATGTTGGTGCATGGCTACCTCAAAAAGGCAAATAAGAAGAATAAAAAGACTTGCCTATATGGTCCATTGGTATATTGCAGCACAAAGGCCATGGTAGCCTTAAGGTTTCTTTCCAGTGCAAAGTAACTCACATCTCTAGGAAATACATGCAGTCCCATTAGCCAAGAGGACCTTCCAGAAAGAAATGAAGGCTACCAAAGTTACAGTTCCATCAATCAAACAGTCTTAAACATTTTAAAAAGTTTTAATTGCTTACAGAGCTGTAAAACCTTATAACAGATACAGATACAAATTTTCTGCTATGTTATGAAATGGTATGTGATTGTCACCAGTGACAAGACTTGAGGAAATGGACTGAAGTTGTGCCAGGGGAGGTTTAGATAGGATATAAGGGAAAGGTTTGTCACCCAGAGGGTGATTAGGCACCACTGGAATAGGCTCCACAGGGAAGTGGTCACAGCACCAGCCTGGCTGAGTTCAAGAAGCATTTGGACAATGCTCTCAAGCACGTGGTGTGACTCTTGGGTTGTCCTGGGCAGGGCCAGGACTTGGACTTGCTGATCCTTGTGGGTCCCTTCCAACTCAGCTTGTTCTGTGATTCTGTGACATCCCATGTGTTAACTAGCAAGCTGGAATACAATATACAAATGGGGTAAATATGCTGAGCAGTTGTGCATGTTGTATTACCTTATGTTTGAGAAGCCAAATGAACAGAGAAGTTCTGAACTGCTCCCTTCCAGCAGTGAAACACTCACGGAATAATGGCAATGCTGCTAGATAATAGGCAATATCATCTGGCAAATTGCAAATAAAAACTCTTGACTGTTCAGACAGTACACACAACCTTCAAAACTTTTATTGTTCTTAAAAAGCATTTTTACTATTCTTGTTTCCTATCCTATAGAAAGAACTTGTTCATGTTTCTACCATATACATACATATACACTGTATATTTGAAGAGTTCATTTTTCCATTGCTTCTTCCCCCACACTTCTTATATTTTACCTTTCAATTACCAACCTTTTAATAACAGTATTTGAACAGTAAAGAAGATATTTCAAAAGGATTTTAGAAAAATTACTTTAAAATTATGCTTTTCAAGGCCTTGGATCTACAACAAATAATACTATGGTTCCCAGATAGTTTCTACATACAGTGAGATGCTCCAAAGTGAAGTGAAAAAAAAAATGTATAAAATGAGACAGTGGAAGGAAAATACACATAGATGCTAACGACAAATGATCATGTTAAGAGATAAATGATTTGTTAAGAGATAATTATGAGCTAGTCTGAAAGATCTGTTTGTTCTATAAGGCTGTTTCATAATAAATAATATCAATAGGATTTTACCATTGTCCTGTGCAGAATCAAGGTAAGGATGAGCAGTACCAAATCTATGTTGGTTTTGGAGGGTTGGCAAGGTAAAACTAATTTGATTTTTTAATTTCCTTGCCAGCCATTTCTTCTCCAAAAAGTAAACCCTTTGCATTCCATATTATTTTCCAAGAATAACAGCTTTAGATGTTTAGTTTGGCTAAATTAGAGAAGCTGACCACCTGTTTGTAGAAAAACAAGACATTCTTGCAGATGGAAGTCCTGAGCTATGATAAGGAGTTCTAAAAGCAGTCTTGTTGGGTGCAGAGAATGAAGCAGGCAAAATACAGACACAAAAAAAACCTCTTTGTGGACATTTTTGAGTGTAGGGTAGATGAAACGGAATAAAATCTATAAACGTTCTCATCTCCAGTTTCATAATAAATAGAAAAAGCATCATATCTTGAATTCTGCAGAAATGTACAGGACAGTATTGATTACTGTAAAAGGAACAGCCTTGTGCTAGCAAAGAGATGGATGAGGTTCTTTATATGCTCTTGAAGATGAGTGTCCCATAAAACCGGAAATTTGCAGTGTGTATATGGCCGTTCTTGTATACAAAATGGTCTTTCAGCAAATGAATTATGATGTGTCAAAATGACTCATAGGGACTTTGCCACAGTGAAGTGTGTTTGAGAAAATTGCTGCCACAGAGCAAATATTTTTTATGTTGATTAACAGTAACACAGCTGGCCTCTGACTTTGCAAATTTAATGGAAATTTTAGGGTTAATGAATGAAACTAATCCTCCCTTACTCTCTCCTTGTTTTACTTTCTCACACATGCACAAATGTACACCAAGTTTGTACAAAAAATCCCACTCATATTGTTGCTAATGAGAAATGTCCAAGCAAATCAACATAGCTGCACTACACAGGTACCAAAGAAAAGTACAGAGGTTTTAGGAGACTCAGTCCTTCCAAAAAACCACTTTCTAGTGAACTGCACTGCCGTATCACAAATAATAATCTGCCTTACCACTATTAAAAGTTGTGCATGATAATAAAAAATGCAAATAAATGAAAGAGATATAGGGGAGAAGACTGATTCCCAAGAGAAAGGAAATCAATGAATCAGAAATGTTCCTCAACTCTATAACCCAGCATTTGAGAGGAGAGAAAGGCCCTTGCTTTGGTGTATGGCCTTAACATCTCTGCTCATGGAAAGATTTGACTTTAAACCTTGCAAGGTCAAACTTCTTTTGCAGGTGTCTGGGTCCTCTTTTTATCAGCCAGGCTGGAAATTTCATAATTTATGTGATGATTTTCCTTGGTTTTCTTCCCTGCACTGCCCTTGTTTACGCTCCTGTGCAAATGGCAGGCAGGGCTGGGCAGGGCTCCTGCAATTGCTTTGCAAATTCCCACTGTTGTAATTGCAGATTCATCACCTTTAAGTGTGCATATTCTCCCAGAAAGGGGACTTAATCCCACAGAAGATCATTCTCAGGTCCTCAAGCACTTTAGTTGCAAACAGTGCCGGGAGATAAAGACATAGGTAGTAGCTCTGCAGTTTTGGACAGGGATATAAGACATCATCCTGCTTGTCAAGGAATTCCTGGGGAATGGGGGTGGATGGTCATTTTCAACTCTGATTTCTCTGATCCTTTAATGCTGTCCTAGTTCATTAAAACACCTGAAGAAAATTATGTACTTCCAGAGGCAATATAAAAAAGGAATCTACCTGCTGAAGCCAGTGAGAAAATAGAGCAGGTGAGTGCTTACAAAAGAAAAAAGAAATCTTACAAAAGGCAAAACAAATTACAAATAAATATATGGTTAGAGAAATAAAACAGCACACCTCTTTTCTGAGACACCAGGCTAGAACACAACCCTCGCAGCATGTTTTAGCATGGTGGGCATTAATCAAAGTACTTCCTATTCTTTTCTTTTCTTCCTCCTGCTCCACCTCCCCATACTTTTACTTTCCTTAGAACAATTCTATAATAGCCACTTACTTTAACTTCCAGAAAAAAGGTTTATAGAGTGCAGGGAAATTTGATTTGCAAATTCAATCAATTCTATATCCAGGAAAAATAGATAATAATGATTGTAGAACCAACAGATACCATTGACTTACTGAAATTAATCTATTCTAATAATGCTGATCTCTTCCCAGATCAAAGGAAAGGTTGGATAATTACATTTTTTTTTCCATTCATACAATTACATTTTGTTTGCAAGTTTCTTGAGGTTCAGTTTGCAAAGGCTTTAGAGGCAGTTCTGTGTGCCTTACTTGCCCACTCTTCCTGAGACAAAATTAAGCAAATTTTCCATGTTGGCTTCTATGCAATTTTCATGCAGAAGTCACAGGAATGCTGTGTGCCTTTGGTATGCCTAAACTCTATAATACTTGTCTTTGATGGTGGAGCAGACTCAAGGTCTTTCAACATTGGCATAGCAGAAACTCGAGAATGGTCAGGATACTCCCCACAGGAAAAATGATCCACAGAAGGCAAACTGGGATGGAGACCAGCATCAGAGAGTTGGGCTGCCTGGTCCTTTTTGCTGCGGAGATCACAGCAGGGGCAGCTGATGACACCTCAAGGGGCCAAAACAGGAGGCACCCCAACTCTTCCTTCTCTGGCAACAGTAACAAACCTGACTGTGAACTTGGCTATGGAACAGTTAAAGATAGATTGCTCTCCTGAATAGGAATGCCCTGGGCACTCTTCTGAATCCATAATGTCATGAAAACCCACTGGCCAAAACCTAATTTGAAACTCTAAGGTTTGAACTATGAATGAAAAGTTATATATGAAAGCACGTGGGAAATAAATGAAAACAAAACAAAACAAAACCCTCCCCAGTAACATTGTCCTCTAAATAGTGCTTGGCAAACAAAAAGTACAATCTATTATGATATAGTAGTCTCCATTTGTCTGGAGATATGACTTCCAGTTATTATACTTTACATGTTCTTAGAAACATCTATATTTAGGTCCATCCAAGAAAAGAAGTGTCATTTGTAGCAAAGGAAGAGCATAAATAGCCTAACTGGTTTTACTGGAGTGGGATATTAATCCAGTAGGATCACTACAGAGCAAAGCCTTGCCTTTCATATGAAGTGTAAGCTCAAGTTCTCTGAATGTATCTTCACAAACCCTCCGCTTCAGTGATTTTCCTTTTGTGTCAAGACCTTAACTATTTTCCAAATTAATTTCAAATGTGAATGAAATCTCCAAGAGACAAGTTTAATCAAATATGATGGTACCTTTATGATTCTCTTAGCTGACAGAAAAAGTCTGATTTCTGTTGAATCTCAGCCCTTCCTCAATCTTGAACCCAAACCCGATTTCTAGGCAAGTCAGACTCAGCAGTTTTTCCTGTTTTGATCATTGTGGCACAAAACAGACAGGAAATCCTACTGTTAAACAGAGGGGGAGATTTTGAAAGGTCATAGAAGCATCTCAAACTCCTTGTTGTTAGAAGATTTAACTCTTGTGGAAGTCTTTCTAAGGGTGTTGGCTTGATCCATGAGAAGCACTCATGTACATCCCCACCACAGCATGGATGATTTGTACACACAACTCCCACTTCTGCTCATAGGATAAATCCACATCACCTCCCTCAGACATACAAAAATCAAACCAGTATATTCCACATCTTCCTTTCCAAGAGCAGAAGACCATATTCATCTGTGTGTATGTATGTATCCAGTTATTTAGGTGCTTCTCTGCCTTTCTGGATACAAAACCAAAGCTGATGAAGTACAGTGTACTCCAGATTTTTTTTTCTTTTTCCTTTTAGTCCATTCCTCTTTCAAACTTACAAAATAAAAAATAATGATCCCAGGAGAATGCTATATCTGTGTAATTTTTTCCACTGTATCGATAATTACTGTATTTCACATGCCCCTTTTAATTACTTAATGTCTGAGATTAAAATTCAACAGCCTCTCTCAAAGAGAAAGTGCTTTAATATCTGAAGTGCTGCTCCTGTAAATTGGCATCTGAAAGATAGGCTAAAAAAGGGGCATGAATACCAACATTCCCATCCTTCCTGACTGACTGCAATACCAATGAGCTGCACCGACTTTACACAGACCTCCCACATTCTTGATAGGATGTTTTCTAGCAGAGTGATCCACAAATATTATCATTCAATGACAATACAGTTTTATCAAGGTACGTCTCAATCCGCAGGACACGAGCCCCACACAACAGACGGAAGATCTGGCGCGGCGATGCGCACACTGCGCGTGTTACTTACTGGTTATTGCAGTGGTCATACCGAGTCCCGTATGGCGCTACATTAACGAATGGCATGCAAGCACCTTCTGTTGAAACATCTGCGACAGGGAAATTTCAGGCATTTTTCCAGATATTTTTTTGTGCTCTCCACCAAATTTTCATTAGGGCTATAAAACCTGGCAGGCAGCATTGTTGTGTATGATTTTTTAATAAACTGGGACATGCCTTTGTTAGAGGAGTGAAGAAAAGGGCTCTTTAGAGATTTCTTCCTATTACAAAAAGTTCAGAAAACATATGACAGCTCACCAAACCGTGTCTCCTAACTTTTTTTCTGTCTCCTCCAAGACTAAGATTTCCTGCTTCTTCAGATGTATACAAAGATTTACAGGTTTTGAAATGAAACCAAAAATGTAGATTTTTTTTTTTTTTTATCTATCAGATTAAATGATTCCAACGGTGGCATTGCTAGAGAATGTGTTCAAAGAAAGAGCACATAGCTAACATAGATTTTTAGCATCTTTTTGATGCCTGCTGCCAGGAATCTCACAAAGGATTTTCACTTACTTAACAGACAAGGTCTCTTAGAAAAAAAAAAAAAGAAGAAAGCAAAGCAAATGCACACGTGCAGATCAGATCTCGTACACAATGCAAGCCCAGAACGTAGCCTTACTCCTTTCTCCTTCTCTTTTCCAGAAACATGCCATCGCCTGCTCTCCCTTCTCTGCTCCCCTGCAAGACAACAGTCACCAGGCACAAATTGAAGTTCCATTTTGCAATTCTCCCTGCCACACTATGAACACTAATGCAGAACAAACATTCTTGGCAGTAAATATGTACATTATCATTATGTAAATAGGTATGTTATCATTATAGCAAAATGATGATGTTCTTTACTAAGTCTATATTCCCTTTCCAAGAATATTATGTAGTTTGAAGTATAATTTCCATTATGCCACTGGGGCTGAAAAACACTTCAGTTCAACAATAATTAGTATACTGTATATAACAAAATGTTTACCATGGATAATGATGATGTGCAATCCTAAATCTTTTTGGACAAACAAACAAATGCAGTTTTACATGGTAGTGTTCAGCCTGAGTAACCAACAGAAAGCATTTTCAGACTAATATCCATTCCCACATCCAAGGTGAGCATCATATTAACATTTTATACCAACAACACCATGAGCAATAACATTTTAAATTGTATGAGGTGAATGATCTACTGTTAGCATGAAGGTGACTTCATTTCTGAACCTTAAATGAACTAGAAATGACTGCATGTCACAGGCTGCTGGCACTGTTAACATGAAGTCCATTGCTCAAGCATAGGTAAGTATATCAGCACAGCTAAACCCAGATCCTTAGGTTTTATAATTCAAGAAGCTCTTGTGATCAAAGAGCAAGGCAAGGCCAACTCCTAAGTCCAGCAGCTGTAAGATACTTGTACATACCTACATGCTCCATGCTATTACCTGAGAATCCGAGATATGTGTGTCCTAGACTGAGGAAAAATAAGTGCTGACTTCTTACAGAAAAAACAGAATTGCTGGCATAAGTAAAATTGGATGAAAGTGTTAATATTTTCACAGTTTCTTTTGAGGTGAGTAAATGTAAATACTTGTCTCTCATTTTCCCTGAAAAAGTGGATTAGTTATTTAGAAGTATGTAAATGCATTCAAAATGTCTTCAGTTTCTTCTCATTCCTTTGAATGCTGCTTTGAACTGAAAAATCAATTTTCAGAAAGGAAGATATGCCAATTAGAATTAAAAAAAAAAGAAAAAAAAAACAGAAGAAAGAAACTAATTTATAAATTATAAAATATATAATTGCCACATTCCCACTGTTCTGCTGCCCACTTCTATCACATACCACACTGGAATTGTGAAAATATTGTAAGAAAATATGCATATGACTCTCAGCATTCTTCATTATGCACTAGCTCCCTTAAAAAATCTTTTCCTGGGAAAAATTAGATAAGGAGGATAGCCTTTGAGGACTCTCACGGAGATTGTGCACATTGATTTCTCCTTTCCCAATGCCAATAATGAGATAATTGTCTTGCATCTTCAGGAAACTATTGTGGAAGCATAACAAGCTACAAACTACTTTTCTCTCACATTTCTATTCCCTTTTTACTTCAAAGCACCTGATACATTTGTGTTCTCCACACATGTGTGTCAAGTGTTTCTGCACAGGTTGCAAGCACACCTTGTCACTGAGTGGTTTTCTTCTCTGACATCTGAAAACAGCTGCTGATGGGCTGCCCAGAGTCCCCAGCCAGGCAGGACCAGCACATGTCCTGGCCAGTGCACTGGATCAACAGCTCCCAGCCAGGTCCTGCCTGTCTGTGAAGCCAAGCCAGTTGAGAGGAAGAAGCAGCAGGGAAGAATTTCCCATATCCCTTGGATGTTTGTTTCAATTTTGTCTCAAACTGATCAAACCATGCAAAAGTCTAATTTTTTACCCATCCTCTCCAAACTTAAGCCTCCTTAGCAAAGGGTATTACAAAATGAGACTGTAATACAGTCTATAGGAGAAACTTTTCTCTTTTTGACCTGTTGTTTAGGAGCACCACTGGATTCCCCTTATTCTTCTATTGAGCTCCCTGTTTATAGTCTCTGAAATATCCATGGTTCATGCACCTCTTTCATATCATCTGAACATTTTTTTTTAAGCTGAAAAGTCCTACTCTGTTCAGTCTCTTTGCACACAAAAGCCATACCACACCTATTGATATCTGCTACCTTTGTCTAGGATACCTTTCCTACTTCTACCACACCTTCTGCACACAATATACAACATAACATATTACTGACTTATAAGATAATCTAGTGATATTTTCAGTTATTTTCCTCTACAAGTGGAAAAGAAAATTTAGTTTCACATAGGCAGTCACAGCTTGAGCTATGCAAATAATTGACTGGGAGAGTTGCTGGTCAAATGGAAACAAGTAATCTAAATGAAAAATTCATTGCAACTCAAGGGGAAGCAAACAACACCAAAAAATAATTTATTCCTGCAAAGAAAACAAACTAGTTCTAAAAAACCCTATCATTTCCAGATGAGATGAAAAACTTTCTTTTATTCTAAGGACTTCAGCCATTTTTAAAGAAAACTTATGGAAAAGTTGCCCCAAAAAGCTTACTTATTTTTTTTTTTTTAATTTAAGGCAAAACAGGTGGCTGGAGTGAATGATGAAAAGAAGGAGCAATATGAGCAAATGGCTTTAAGCAGCACTTTATAAATCAGACCAGAATGCTCTAGGTTTTCCTCTCTAATCTAAGCACCACTATCAATATATTTGATATTCTTGTTGCTTTGGTATAGCCAGTTAGGACATGTACCTGGAAAGTTTCCACTGATATTTAGCATTACGAGTCCAGGTCATCAAAGCCAGCATTGGGCTGTTCACACCATATTGTGCTGTTGGAGCTCAGACCACTTCCTATGCCTGTAAGATTTAAATGTAGTGCTTGGGCAAAATCATCAAACACAGCATCATCCACAAACACATCAGTATCCATTGCCCAAGTCTTTCCAAGACAAAGAATGAGCAGAGGAGGTATCATGGTGGACTCTAAACGAAGCAAACAGAGTGCAAGGAGATCAGTTACTCAGACTGTTGCTGTAATGTGGACAGTAACTGCCTAAGTGTTGAGGCTTCTCATTTCTTCCACGTGAAAAATGCAGCTGCTGAAAGAGATTGATGCAGCAGTTTCATGTAGGTAGATGCATCCTATAGTTCTCTAACAGAACAATGATTTAATGTAGCCCAAGCCAAAACTGAAACAAAGCTTTAAATTGTGGGAACAATTAATTCTCAAAAAATATGTCCGTGGAACAAGAGGGCACTGCCATAATTCTGAAGTTTTAAACTTTCTGGAGCTAGTACTTCTGTTTCTCCAGCTAGTGATATTTTCTCAATTCTGTGCCTGGCAAAGGTCTCTCTTCAGATAGGTCAAGAATTCTGTTGAAGAAAAGATTTAAGGGTCTGAGAAGATTTTGCAGATTTTCTGAAGAATCCAACGTTCCAGCCAGTAGCAGGGAGGAAGACATTGGAGGTTTTTCTGTTTTTCATGGATCTTGGTTGTTTGCCCTGGGCCCAACAGAAGTTGCTATAAGATCAACTTTCCAAAAGCTGGTGACACATTATGAAGGAGGAATGTCATGGTGGAGCTGTGCTTTGTTGAAAATCACATGTCTGGGTTACAATACACGGTTAACTTTTTTAAAGAACAGCACATAAAATGTGGTGCAGGCAAGGGGATCTCTTGATATCTCTATTTTGCATACCCCTTTGTGAAAAGAAGAAAATATGCATTCCTCTCCCACTGAATGCAGGCAGCCCTACAGATTGATTTTGGTCCATGCCATGAGGTTAATGCACAGCTTGATCTGCACTAACATGAAAATACCATCTGCATAACCCCGGCTTGCCTTGCTGGGAGAAGAGAAGATACAGGACTCAGCAGCTGGTCTCAGCTACTCTGGGAAAATGTTCATCTCCAGACCAAGTTTGGATCCAGCCATATCTGGCAAAAGTATTATAACTATATCACATGCATACTCCAGAGAAATCTTAGGAAGCTTAATGGAAGTTCAGTTCATATGTTGAGGCTGTTACATGAAAAGCATCAGGAAAAGCATAAACTGTTCCTATTTCAAAATTGTACAGGGAAATGGTGTATGGTCTAACATCACAGGACTGTCAAGAGTTACTCAAATATTCCTAACTTAACATACGTAATTCAAAAGAAGAAATTTTCTTTCTCTTTGGTTAATATCAAAAGAATAGTTTTCACCCCTGAACTGTGCAACAGAAAGCCGACTTCCCTTTTGGTGAGCAGGACATAATACTGAATCTTGCCATAAGCATGCAAGCACAATAATCTGTTTTGTGCATTACACAAAGGAAGAACTACACTCAATCTCCTGAATGTTCTGACAGCAAGGGTGCAAGTTTGAAACAATGCTTGTCCCAACAGAAAAAAAAATTTCTGTTTCAGGTCCTTTCCTATTACACCAAAGAAAAAGGCTTTTGTTTGTTTGTTTGTCTTGTGTGAGGTTTTTGGCGGTGGTGGTTGGTTATTTTTGTTTTTTGTTTCCTTAAGTATAAGTGTGCACTCTGTTTATTTTAAAGTTAATTGAGCTTAGTAAATTACTGCAATCTCTTGTAATGTACCAGATTTTTAAAAATATCAAATTTGTAATCAGTTTAGTGTACTGTTCCACCAGGACTGACTGGAGGGGAATAAAGGTAATTATAAAGCCACAGGGCAACATTCACCTCAGCTAAAATCAACATATGCCTACTCTTCTGTGCTCCCTACACCGCATGGCAGCCCTGTTGGAGAGTGGGAGCAGAGCTGCTGGGAGAGCCCTTGCCCAAAAGCATCCCCTCAGCCTCAGGCAGCGCCGGCTCCTCGCGGTGCCCGGTGCCCGGGCGGGTGCTGGGTGAGACTGCGAGGTGACACGGTCAGCCTGACAAAGTGCACAAAAGCTTTTGGCACTGCATATCTGCAATATCATGGACAGTCAAGGAGGCGCCTGTTATAAAAATACACAGTGAAACACAACTGGAGGACTGCTCTTTCTCAAAGGCTAACGTAATGCATTCCTTCTGTTTAGGCTCATTTTCCAGCCTTTCACATTCTTTGTGAACAAGAGTTATAAAACAAGCCTGATGCAGTCCAATTATTTTTACTTTGAAGGCCATTAATCAAGATTGACTAAGAAAATGAAGACAGCTAAGCAAAATTTCATATGTGACTAGAGTGAGATTAAAATAAAACCAGATGGGGATGGACAGAGACGTTAAGCTGCTTTCTCTCCCCCTTCCCTCCCCTTTTTTTACTTTTTTGACTCATGTAATAAATGTCTTTTACAAATTACAGCACTCTTATTTTCTTACAGTAAATCAAATTGGGTCATAATGTACAAGTGGTCTCATTGCTGAAATGTCAAAAATAGAACCCGCCTTGTTCTTCCAAAGCAATTCCTCAAATCTAAACCAGCAGTGTGGCCTGACAGTCTATAAACCATCTACCTGGATGCAGATCCCTTTTAAGGTAACTGTCTGTAGCTGATAGAAGTATTTCACAAGCATCCAACATGAGCCATATGCAGAGATCTGTAGCATGCAGTCAGTTGCAGGGGTCTGAATCAGAAGGTCTTACATACATTGCATTTCTACAATTTTCAGGGAGTTTATGGAACCAGGACTTTTTTTCTAAGGATCAAACAACTTTGAGGTAATGCCAACCAGTAGGCCTATACAAATTCTGAAAAAGCTTGCATTATTTTCATAAAACCCCTTTTTAATTGATTAGATGAAAGCCAGTGTACACACTGAGGAGCTTCTTTAGAGATTTCACGACACAGCAAGGAAAACAGCAAATCACAAGGACAGGTAAATATCCAGAATGATGGTCACATATCATGAAGACTTGCTTTTTATAAAGTGACTATTACAAATCATCTTAGGTAAGAAGATGAAACAGTCATGCACACTTTATTGCCCTTTATGAAAAAATTATTGGATGAAAAGAAGGGAAAATTTTTCAAAGTATTTTTAGACTCACAATGTAAAATAAGCCCTGCTTTGGAACCAGATTTTGAACATATATGTACCGGTAAGTAAACTCAGTTATAGCAGTCCTGACCTATCCAGAAGCATATTTGACTAAACACAACTATCTCACTGCCAAGGGAAAAAAAAACCCAATCAACCCACCAAACAAAAAACCCAAACAAGTAGTTAATCAGTATCTCATATGGGGGTCTGAGACATACTAATTTTGCAGAAAGGTTAGCTGGTACAGTCCAACAGAAAGGCTACATACCCAAATTCTACTGTGCTTGAAATCTTAATTGGGTCAGAGATTGGCCCCTATCCCTATGAGAACATCTTGTTTTTAAGAAGGGAAGATCATGCACATGTAACTTGAAATTTTTGTAAGTTCTATGAGTGAATATTTCTTTCCCAGACTCTTTCATGCATCACCTGTCCTAATGAATATAAACCCACAGGTTTCTTCTGCCCATTCACTATAATGTTGCAGAAATAAGCCTGGAAGGCATCTCAAGGGATCATTTAGGCCATCCTCTCCAGCAAGTCAGGATCAGCTGTTCCTAAATTATTCTTGACAGACGTTTGTCCAACGTGTTTATCAGGCCTCATACAGTGAAGTTTGTACAGGCTTCCTACACAATCAATTCTGATACTATCACAGAAAAGATTTCCTCGTGTTTACCCTTAATCTCTTTTCCTGAAAGTTAAGCCTGCTACTTCTTTTGGACATTCACATCAGTTTATTACTTTCCTCTTTGCAGCTACCTTTTAAACATTTGAAGACTCATCATATATCCCTTCAGTTTGCCTTTTTCTAGACTAAACAACCTCACTGCCTTGAGTCTTTCCTCACAGGTCATGTCTTCCAGACCCTCAATCACTCATGCTCGTCTCCTTGGACTCTTTCCAACTGATTCACATCTTTCTTAAAATGCAGTGCCCCAACTTGGATCCAGTGCTCCAGATGAGGTGAGAAAGCAGAAGAACTATTTCATGTTTCTTACATATGCCAACACTGTTTATACAATCCAGTATGATATTTGGGGGGTTGGTAACAGCCTGACCTTCCTCACTCATGTTCTTTTTGTGTTTGCTCTGGCCCCCAGCTCTTTCACTGAAGGAAAACTAATTTGCAATCCATTCCACCCCCTTGCAGCCCCTATCAAAGCCCAAGCACACTGCTTGCTCTTCCACACTGCATTGCACCCTGTCTGCTTTAGTCCATTGCCCCAGTTTTTCAAGATAATTTTCATTCTACTAAGCCTTTACAGTCCATCCTGATGGTATCATGTGCAGTCTCCTACCTAGGTTCTTAACTAAAATAAATAGTAGAACTGGGCCCAAGAAAAAGCTTGAAGAAACCACCCTTCTGGTCAGACAGGGAACTGGCAGTAACTACTTTTTGTGTACAGTTTCCCACATAGTTACATGCTGACAATGTATCCTTCACTTTATTGTGTTAAACATCATGTGGGACAGTGTCAAAAATCTTAATGAAGTCAAGATGCATGACACCTACTTCTTTGCTTTATCCAGAAGTCCTATTAACCTTAATTCCTTCTGTAGTGTTATCTGGCATATTTTGGTTCCTTCCACTTGGTAATTTATTGCCCTGCTGTCTTGTAGGAGTCTCATTCGGTGTTTGTATTTTTTTTCTGCAGAGAAAATGAGTCTTACTGACTTTTAATTCTATTAGTCCACCTTTATTAATTTTTAAGTGAAAATTACTTTTCATACACTGTTTTCGTTTCTATATTTCACTTTTTAAAAAAGAAAATAATGAAGTTTATGTTTGTAAGAGTAGCAGAATATTTTAAAGCAATAGCCTACTCGATATAGTCTTGAAGACCTTATTCTCTTTGTGTTATATTTTCCCATTCCTGCTTGGGTCTCCTGTCACAATTTATTTGTTTATCTCTTTCCTCATAGTACTTGCTCCATCCCAGCCTATTTTCTCCCTCAGTTCTTTCTTGCTGTTCCTTTTCTGACTGATAAATGGAAACGTAGTTCAACAATATTCAAGTGCAATTTAAGCTTTTGAACCCAAGGTATTTGTGGTGCTTTAGTATAAAGGTTAATTCACCTAATTCCTGATTTTCACATTCAAATATCCTTATGAACAGTAGATCACACGATTGTCTCTGAGGGGAAAGCTGCTTAGGAGCATAAAAAAGCTGTGCACTCTGCCTTGTCTTTTCTCAGATCAAAGAGATTTGAGTGGTGCTGATAGTAGCTTTCAAAAGATGTTACTAGTGGCAAAATTCAGTAGCTGTCTTCCTGGATGCTTGTTTATCTCTCTCACATTCCCCTTCTTAATTTAGCTAAACATATACCTAGGTCAACCTTCCATTGTCTGTTGCCCTTGATAATGCCTTTACTCGCCTCATTTCCCATGTCTCACTTGCTGAGGAATAAAAATGCAGATGTATTATTATTACAGTGCACAGAGAGGGATGAAAGAAAAAACAGAGACCCGTTTTGACCTCTGCAAAGCCATAGTGTTTTGGAAGGGTGGTTTTGTGGCATTGGATTTTAGATGGCCTCCACCCTGAAAAAACAAAGCAAGCAAAATATAATTTTGAAATTATAAGGCAAACAATGACTTAAACTTTCCCATTTACTTGAAGGTGCTTTTGAACTAATACGATTCCTCTGAGCCGGTGACTCTGTATTTCATTGTATCCATTTTATATAGGGCTTTCTGAGAAGCCAAGACTTTCCTGAAACAATGGCAGTGGAAGATGTCTGAATCAGCTGCAATGAAAGCACACACTCTGCCAGGGCTCTGCTTAGCAGCACAAGCAGAAGCCAAGAGCTGTTTCTCCAGCTATGCCAGTTTCCTACCACCTTCCCAGTCTCTGCTCTCACATCTGTTTTTTCAGCTCTTTCTGATGCTTCCAGACACAAACTACCTTTTTTTTTCCTCCTAAGTGCCTTGATAAATAAAGCAGCAAATACAACCTCTCACTGAAGGAAAGTGTTTATCTATTTTTGTAAATAACAGCTGTGTGGAGTTGGTGAATGTTCATTTCAACATATTCCTATGGAAAGCTGCAAGTATTTATGTTAAAAAAACCCAAAACAACACCATCTTTATTAACCTGGTCTACTTGTTATGCTGGT
This sequence comes from Urocynchramus pylzowi, assembly GCA_013397555.1. Lineage (NCBI taxonomy): Eukaryota > Metazoa > Chordata > Aves > Passeriformes > Fringillidae > Urocynchramus > Urocynchramus pylzowi. Next base: position 1,625,183 of record VZRH01007746.1, on the reverse strand, counting down.
CTGCTATGGACTCTCTTTGAACTTAATGGAAATCCAGTAGATCCCTTCCATCTCCAGTTCTGTGGAACTGGCTCACCAGCAGAATAGAGACAGCATCACTGGAACACTGCTGTAGCACCTCACTGCTTTTGGGACATCACAGTGGGAAAAACTTCATTCTCCAGGTGAATATCTTCAGCTTGAGCCCAGATACTTCAGGATTCAGCTATCACATATCTCCTTTCAAAACAGGAGGAAGATTAATCCATTTTCCTACATTCTTCACAAAAGTTCAGCATCTCTCCCCTGTTGCACCTGACCTTAGGTTATCAGAGCACTGCACAGGAGGTGCATTTCCATGCTCTGCTAAAAACATTGGTGGTCTGAGGCTTTCCAGATGCCTTACAGAATTCAACCTGCTCCCTAGACAGCAACACCTGCTTGTGAACTCTGCTTCCCTGCTCAGGTGTTTACTTTGTCACATGTACCATTAATGATCTGCAGATGGGCTGAACTGCTGGCTAGTTCATCACTCCAAGGCTTGACTCAGGGAGGAAAGACTTAATCCAGATGGGATTTAACCTGCAGTGTGCTGCACATTCAAAATTATTGCCCACTAGTATAGAACGAAAAAACATTTTCCACGGTGTGTGGTGAGACACATTGACACTGCAACACACTGGTAAGCAACTATGAAAATAAATATTCTGTATTTGCCAGTATTCACTAACAATTTATGATAGAACAGACAGAGCCTCCCAATCCTGCTCTTTTGCATGGTGGAGGCTAAAGATACTCTGCTGCCTACTCACCAGACACATTTTATAGCCCAAGCAGTGCAACTCAGTGAGGTGTTTCAGCCAATGTTAATGAAGTGGAATTTATGGCAAAGGTTGAAAGACGGAATAACAAAGCAGGTAATTTGCTCTAAGAAGTGTGGGGTTTGTGGTCTGTTTCCATTCCCAGAGGTAAGGTGAGGAAGGAAAACCTAATGGGTAATACATAAGAGTCTCAAGACTTGAGCTTGATTCAAAGTGGTGCTTTAAACTTCTCGAGCAAGCCACATATTTGTGCCTCCTTGTCTCAGTGAGCAGCTGTAGGTTAAGATCATGCATGGTGGAAAAGAGCAGTGTGGAAAATCCTGACATGGAAAAACACCTCAAGAGGAAGCTGTGAAGTTATTTCCTGGTAGTTTGGGGCTGAACAGAGCATAAGCCTGTATTTCATCTCAAGTACTTGCATCGGACTGTTGTGTGAGCTTTTCAAAGATCCTCTGTTGAGTCCAAGTTACAATTTGTTTAGGACACTAAGGAAGCCAGGAAAACTTTCAAACCATAACATGAGTTACTGTTCACTCCTATATAGAGCCTAAAATATTAATACAGTGTTTCAACAGCATCCAGGCATATCTACTAGGACAGAAATCTGCCTTCCAACCTGTCATGCTCTGTTTCTCACCAGCCTTTCACCTCTCACTTCATAAGTGGGTATCCCTATTACTGGGATATCCCCACACTTTATAAAGAACTGGGCTTTGCTACCTGTGGTCTCACCTGTTCCAAAGACCACGTCATAACTGTGTCTTAACCCATGTGTCCAGGGTTTCTTGCTAGCAGAGAAGGAAAGCTGGACTGTGTGGTTTCCTAGGGGGACACTTCCAGTAGCCAGGCAGTGCTATCATCAATTCCAGTCAGGAATCCAGTCAGCAGCCCTTTCAGCACATGGTATGATAACATCACACCATTTTGATATGGTCATACTACAGCTTTTAAAACACTTCTTAGAAGTATATTTAAATGACATTTTATCTGCTACTGTTTAAGGCTACCTCAAACCTTCAATGACACCATCAGGCAATAGCTGTGCTCCTGAGGTAGATTTTGATGGCTGCCCATACAGAACAGTCATCTCTATTTGATGTAATTCAGATTAGTAACAGTAAATAAAGAACAGTTTCTGTAGCCCTTATAGTTCAGAACTCTACCTTGACTCCTTGTATTGTGTCAAACATGTATTTGCTGAACTTAGTGCCTTATTTCTTCCATCACCAGTTACTGATACCACTGTTTATAATTATGGCTATTATATTTACCAGATGTCAATGAAGAGATGCATTTGACTCCTTAGTGTAGTGAAGACCTTATTGTAAAGAAAAATGAAAGTGTTTTTTTCTTCAATCACTACCTATTTGGAATAAACTCTGAAGGAATTAATTCTGTTCTCTTCTGGATGGGTGAATTCACATAAAGAAGGAGAAAAAATAAATATAATCTCTTGTAGGGAGGTAATGCTTCACTTTAGGATAGGAGATAAAAAGGATTATGGAATTTTACAAATAATTTCTTTCTTCCCTCCTGGGCTACCCTTGTTTTGTCTATGGTATAATTCCTAGAATATCTAGGCTGCATGCAGTGTTGAAGTGTAATTTTCTGTCATTACAGTCACACAAAGTAATATATGCATATGCACTTCTAGTTAGGAAGGGTATGGTCAGAGTCTTACCTGGCTACTTTAAATGCTTTTGCCATATGATCTCCCATACCAAAGAAACCATACAGAAATCTTTTTCATGCTGTAGAAGACAATGACCCATCCCACACTAAATCCACTATTTTCAGTAATTTGGCATAATGGCGAACTCTCCAGAGCATGCAGCTCATTTCCAGTGTCTTTGTGCACACACAGTTCAGTTGTTCAAATATCTCTGACTTATAGTATGAACCCACAGCAAAGAAGGCACTCCAAAGACTTTGCTGTCTGGCAATTTTTTCTCAAATCTTACTGTTTTAGTGAATGCTTTCTCTCTCTCTGGCATGTCCATGCCCTCCTTTCACATATCTTGTTGGTCTGTTTAGGGTTTTTTTCCACATATAACTAAATTACAAAAATTATTTCTTTGAAAGCCAAGTATCTGCAGAAGTGACAGTTTGAAGAATATGATACACTACGTGGCTGGCATGGGCACATTTTGCCTACCACTGTACTTGAGGCATGCCAACTTCTCTAACTAAAAGCACAGACAGGTGGGTTTTAACATCTGATGGCCTGTGGTTCCTCAGCTTGAACCATACAGTCACATGTTGGTTACAGCTCCACTGACAGGGAGAAAACCTCAGAGCAGATCTCTAGCAAGGTGTGAATTCGTGCCTCTGGTCTAGGGTACAGTAGTTAAGGCAGTTCACTAATACCTCTACACACCGTAAGAATATAAATTAGTATTTTCAGTCTGAGGAAACAACACTTTTGAATTAGATCTACTTCCTGATCATCACCACCCTAGAAGAACCTTTGCTCCATTGGACTGTTTCGGAGTAAGAAATTAACTCCTGAGATTAAAGTGAGAAAGTGAACTGCATATGAATATATGAAAAGAACAAGGAAAAGAGAAAGCATCTGGAAAAAATCAAGTTCACTCCTGCTTAGATTATTCCAAAACAAGATTCTTAAAAGTTTTATTGGGCACCTGAGAAATGTCTCACAGTCAGGTTTTTCACCTGGTGGAAAATGTTGGAGGTGCCAGTTCCAGAACAGCCATCAAATCTATCACACCTACTTATTTTCTTGTTCTGTAGGCAAGTAGCAGACTGATATTTCTAGAGGCCTCTCCTATTTGCTACAAATTTCATTGTGTTCTGTGCTTTGTGGCCCCATATGTGAAATTTCATCAGGACTTGTTTCATCTCTGCAGTACTGACACTAGCTAAGTTGTCTGTGTGAGGCAAATTAGGGACCGTCCAGGTACCTGAGCAGATCAGGCACCCGTGTTCTATCTCTGTGCTTCAGCAGCAGGATTTCAAATACTGGAGAGCTCAGTAACATACACTGCCTGCCTAAGAATTTCTAGGCAGAGATGCAGTTGCCAACATTTTAAAATACTGTGCCTGAGAAACTACTGTGATGTTAGTTGCTGTAAGCGGCTTTATTTCTGTCAGATTTGCAGATTGAGTCTGTTTGCCTTAGCTTAGAAAGCTGAACTTCCCCAGCCCACTCCCCTCGCGCTCCCCAGCCCACACAGCCATTTCCATCTTGGGCAGGAAAATTAGTGACAAAGTGCTCATCAACCTTATCAGTTTACCAGCAACCTCATCCCCTTTAGTACACATTGCTCTGACCAAAGACATCTTCACAGGTACCAGACCCTGGCTTGCAGAGTTAGTCTTCTCGTTTTATGCCAGTTTCTGTTGGGCATCAAGGTCTTTTTGTTTTACAATTCAGCTGAGACACTTGAAGGAGGATATAAAGAACACTTTTAAGACAAGCATTCTGGCTTGGCAGCCTCTATTCCCACTGAAGCAAAAGTGAATTTTACAGGTTTTATTGAAGACACAGCTACACCAAGAACAAATATGTCCAAGCACCTCACTCCAGCTGTCTTGTCTTGTAGGTGAATGTTCTTCCCTTTAAAGAATATGCTTAAGGGGACTAAACATATATGTAGAGGGATTATCTCCTGTGACATCTGTGACATCTAAGATGAATGAAGAGTGGGTACTTAAATTGAAATTCAAGAAAGCATTGAATGAGTCAGAGCAATTAATTCAAGGTCTGCCAGACCAGTTAGCCTATGACCTCTTAAACACTCAAAGAGAGGTAGACACAACATTTGAGTTAAATAATTATAATGGCAGTCTTACTACTTCCATTGATTCTAGAGGGAGCCAGGTTCTGTTAGTCTAGGGAAGAAATCTAAATCAATCATTGTCCACTAAAACAGAGGCACTGATGTATACAGTCCCAAAAGATTCCTTCATCAGTTTGAAAAGTATGTGGATCAAGTTCGCACCTCCTTTACACCCTTGGCAGACACGCTGGGTCCCATGAGATTCTACAGCTATAATAGAAAAGAATTTAAAACATTGAGTCATAAAGACCACATCTGCATCTCTTTCCTTCTGCCTTCTCCCTCTTCCACCTTTTCCTTCCATTCTGTTTTGAGATACTTTGAATATATACACATGAAAATTGCATGGGGATTGCTCTGTTCACTTAATTAATGTTAGCATTGCAAATTAAAAAAAAAAATAAAAAATGTAAAAATTTATGTTGTAGTAGGAAACTACCTTTCATTTCTTATAGATTTTCATAAAAGTTTTTTGTTTGTTAGTTTTTTGTACCTTGGATATTTTTTTTTTGTCTCCAGGAGAGCATGTTCTATATACAAATTGGTACAACAAACCCAAGCAGATCCACAGGCAATCATTTAAGGGAAAATGTTTGCCTTATACATATTCAATGACAAACCAAAGTGTTCCTGTATAACAGCTACATAATATATATTTCAATAAATTATTTAAGTGTGTATTTATGTAGAGGATCTGAACAGCACTAAGAGCACCTTTCTGATGCATGGATGGGTATTCTAGTCTGGAGGAGAAATCAAAACTGATTTTGCTAAGTAATTTTTTGGTAGACCAGGGGTGTAAGTGTCACCACTCCACACCCTCTCCCAAGGACAGTTAGCTTCAAAGCTACTGAAGGACTGAGGCTGCCCTGTGTGCTGCCTGGACACTCCTTGCAGAGCAGCCTGTATCTCCAGTTCCCCTTCTCTTTGTGCCAGGGTATCTTTTTGCATCTTCCTTGCCCAACTGCATGCATCACCACACCTTCTCACTGCACTCGGTGGCACACAGGTGCTCCCTTCCACTCACGTGCCCCCAGCTCTCCCCACTATCACTACAGATTATTTTCCTGAGAAGTAAACCATTCTGCATGTCAACACATTGCATAGGGAGGATGGCACAGATTTGATACAGATTACAGAAGAGATATCCAAACTGAGTGCAGGATGTTGCAGCTGACAACACTTAATAATCAATAAGCCATGCGTCTTTTAACTACATCCCTCCCATGATCTCTCACAGTCTCATATTCTTCTGACATCAGATGAACAAGACAGGCTTTATGATTTAACTTTGCTTTTTCAACTTTTTTTTTAACATACAAATCCATGACACAGATTTTGCTTCTTTCTGCCAGTCCCTTCTCCATTATTCAACATTATTTAGAGAGATAAGACTTGTTAACTTAAATGTGTGCAGTGTAGAATATTTAGATTGATGTATAGAGATGTTGCTCATAAAAGTATGCACAAGGCCTTGACAAAATCATGCAACCTGTTTTCTCTAGGCAGTTAAAATATTTTCCAATTTAACCAATGACTAGACTTATCCCCTATTTTATTCATGAAAACAGTGTCAAAATGCGAAATAAGGGCATTCTGCTTCCTCCCCTAATTTGAAATATCATCTTGAATTGGAAATGAAACAGTTTTTAAAAAACCTTACATGCATCAAACTCTTTTTTTTTTTTTTTCCCGAGACATTTAATTCCCTCCCCTCTTTCAAACTGTGATTTTTTAGACAAGTGAGTTTTTTTCCAAATGCCCTCAACTCCCATGAAAGAGTTCCAAGGCATCCTCTCCAGTTATGTCAATCAGTTTCAGGCAGTCTGCAAAGAGACATGACATTTCATAACAATGACATACCAGCCTGGGAAATGAGTGGTGGGAAATAACCAGTTTGCTTAAAATAATCTCATTCATCTACACAGACTCATATATATCTATATATACATATAGATATATATCACATATTATCTGTCTTCAACTTAACCTAGTTAAATGCAAAAAATATTAAAAAGTGAATTAAAAATTGAAAGGCTTGCTACCTGGGAAAAGATTCAGGTTTCACAAGTAATGAGTGGGAAGGAAAAAATGTCTGATTTCTCTGCTGCTCATGGGTATTTTGATTGAATTTAACACATCTCAAGCTGCCAAAAGCCAATGCTACTCATATGAAGCAGTACTGCTTCTCCAATTAAAAAGTGGAAGCACAGCTGCTTCCAGGCAAGTGGAAAGGAAAGTTGGATTGAGTGGCAGCAAAGAAGAGGAGAAAAAAATAAATGCATGTGCTAATTTCTTTGTAAGAAGTTTATTATTTGGTTGTTTTTGCAAGCAGTCAGCTGCTGTGGTTGTAACAAGCCAGGGCACAGGTGGAATGGTTGTTACTGTGTGTTACCAAAGGAAACACAGAAACACAAACTCCTTCCCTGACCACACCTCGTTTTCTATTCAACATTTTTACCAGCCTTGTTCCCTCTCTCTTTTACTTTTCTGCCAGGAAAAAATTGTATATATTGGACCCCTGTAGTTCACTTCTCAAGAATGAAAAGATTAACAGAAATTTCTTTTTAAGATACCTCAGGAGTAAGATCTGTATATATGAGGTGCACTCTTCCATGGTGTTTGATCAAATATAGACAGTTTAAAAGGGTAGAATCCAATCCAGCTGGAGTACTAGTGTTTTCTCATCCTTCCTATTGAACTGATATGCATACTAGGTCTAATTCTAGATCATCTGTCAATATTGTGCTGCATATTTTACACAAGAGCTGGGAAAAGCAGTAAAACTGTCTTCCATTGCAGGATAGTGCACACACATGCCTAACATCCAATATCCACCACATGCAAATATTATTGCTATAACATTAATTAGCATACCAATAAAAAAACATAGAAAGTAATCTGCCATCACACTCTTGCCCATTTTTCTTCAGACCTGTGGCTTTATGGAACACAAATAATTAATTAAATAAATACTGCAGCCTAAAAAACACCCTGCAAGCTATTAAAGACAAAAAAGTAAGACATTCTCAGATTCTAGGATATGTTAGACTTTGGAAAGCACAAATTGCTCTGAACTTTTCCAAATACCCATAAATCATTATTGGGTCAGATTCTAGATCTCACAGCACACCTTTTGGAAGTATTTGGAAACCAGATATAAGTTTGAGAGTGCATCTCAAGAGCTGAGAAATTCTCAGGTAACTGTGAGATACCAAATCACTACATATCAACTAAGACAAGTTATGCATGTGCTTTCATTCTTCACCAAATGTGAAACAGCTTGAAGAGGTTTAAAATAATCCCTGTAACTTTGCACTCCTTGTGGCCTGTGTATGTAGAGTCTATTCACATAGAGTTTATTCATCTCTCCTGACCTGTAGGTACTTGTGCTGTGATACCAGCTCTGTTTTTCAAAGCTGATTTTTAAACTATGCATATAAATAAGAAAATAGACCAAACAACAAGATCTGTACTAGATAATTTCTGGTAATGAAGATGGATCAAATACTGTCCCACCCTACATGGGTTCAAGGTCCAAGAAAGTAGGCAATGTATGTACTTCCCCTAAATGAGAGCTGTCAGATGGACTGAACTTTCAAAACTGCCTAAATCACACAGGAACTTACACTGCATTTTAAAAATATGATATTACTGTCCAAGAGACAGGGTTTTCTAAGGCAATTTGGCATTTAACCTTGTAGGTAGATGTCGAGTGGGATTTTCAGAAATGCCCAAACACCACTTAAATCAATGGGACTGAAGTCAGTCCCACTGAAATCAATACTCAGTCAATACTCAAATGTTATTTTACAATGACAGGCAACCTTTGCAATGGCTAAATGCAATAGGGTTGAACTCTGCGCCAAGTCTCTTATGCCAATGATTGTTAAATAAAATAATACAGAGTATTTAAAAAAGTTCACTGCTCTCTGCCTTTCAGATGTACTTGGAACATTCTGCTTGCATGCACTGAGAATAAAGTATTGGACAGCTTAGTGCCAGGCATATGGATAAAGCAAATGATACTGCTGCCACATTGAATAGTTATTCTAAATAAATTATTTGTTATTTAAGTTAAAACCCAGACCAAATAACAATGCAGCTCTCTTATCTGGGGGAGTAAAATGGCAACTAAAGCTTTGTGGAGCTTTGTTGTAAGGAAGATCAACAACAAAAGGCCTTTGAAGGCCTTATAAGGTCAAAAGAGGGAAAATGTCATTGCTATTGACATTCTCTTTGTTAATTAGAAGCATATCACTATAAAAAAACCTTAATTTTAAGAAAACAGCAAAAAAACCCACCACCACACCAAGCAAAAAATCTCTAGTAATATTTCTGGGTTTACTTTAATTCTATTTCTGTTTTGAAAACCAGATGAAAAAAGCAAGAACATGCTGACTGTACAGAACAAATTTATTGATAAGTAATATACTCACCAGAAGAAGAGACTCGAATTACTTCTAACTTCTAATTTAAATGTCATTCTGAAAAAGAATATGATGAAAAAAATAAAATTAATTGAAATTTAAACACCCCCCCCAACTTTATGGGTTTGGCTAGTAACTAGATTTTCCAGTTCACCTTCCTTGATATATGGCAACATTATTTTATAAGTAACAGGTTTTATGGATATAATTATTTTTGCTTGCTGAAATGCCTAAGGTTTTCTTTGATTTAATCTAAAACAAAGTTCTGTTCCTAAATTTTCAAATCTATTATCGAAGTAAAAAAAAACCCCAAAAAACCACTTGAAACCATAAAACATTATTTCTTATCCCTAGCTAGTAATTCATAGGTAAGGGACAAATTTTCAAAAACATTTGTACACTATGAAAATCATTGTTCACAAATTTGAAGGCTTCATTCTTAAGGCATCACACAGAAATGCTGCCTTGAAAATACCTTGTCTGAAGCAAACTCTTACAAGTAAATTTTTCTAAAGTACCATGGTGGAGTGATGCCCAAACTTCTGAACAGCAGCTTTCAGTTTATGGACAGTCACTTTCAGATAAAGAATTTTAACCAACTTGAAAGCTGACTTTTGCAAATATATATTGTATCTCTTGAACTGTCAGCAAGACTTGCTAGAATCCTGACAGAGCCAAATGCAAAGCTGGCTTAAGCCCCACTCTTAGGAAATAAAAAGATTTGCTGGAGAAGTTCCTTCTCCTTAGAGATCCTTCCGGTGCAGATGCCATGCTTATCGACAGGAATGCTCACCCGTCCCTTGGATGAAACAAACTCTGCTGGCAGGAGGATTTGATGGTTCAACTAAGAGTATGCTAGGGAATCTGTCCTAGTAAAAGTGTCATAAAAAATAAATTACACTACCAGATCACACAACTGTATTAACAAAAGTTGTTAAGAGAAGATCTGGCTTGTGCAGAGCAAAGGATCATTTGGCCAGGAGAAGCTTTTGAGATAACTTCAGGTGAAACTAAGCAGACTTCAAGAGCTGTGACCTGGTGCTAGGCAGAGCTGCGTGTTTTTTCTCTGTGAAGCAAAGAGCACTAAGGCTTCATGCAACTTCATTAGTGCTGGGATTACTATCTGACCTTGCTCACCAGTCTGAGAGCAGACTCAGACCCTCACTGTTCATCATTACAGGCAAGGTGTTACCAGATTTAAATAGGTACCCTCAAAGGAAAAGAAGATCAGTACATCAAAGCATTATCTCTAGTTTATTTAATGTGGAATGGCCAAATGGCAGGCCTTTTTCATGTTTGAGGCTAGAACTGTAAGCAATTATATCTGTACCATTGTAACTGATACAGGCAAGCCTGTATACTTACCAGGATGTCTTTCATCCTGTTTAGTTTATATAGCATTATCACCCCTAGGAGCTCACATTGCTTTCACAGTTTTCTAATGTTTTATAGACATATTTGGTCTCTAGGGATGAAATGAGGTACAGAAAAATAATGGTCCCATCTAGATATGGGTACCTGCCTTTATCTGCTGCTTTAGCACTACTGTGAAATACAGGCTATTTTTACAGCTTAAGAAAATATCTGTATCAAAGCAACACAACAGTAAAGCAGCAAAAATACCACACAATTCTGAATTCCTGCTAAGCCAGATCTGAGGATACACTAAAACAGAGCTAAAGAGAACACAAGTGAAGATCTTCTCTGTGGTGTCTGACTGTGGATTTATTGTTGTCCCATGGCTTGGGAGGCCTGCAGAAAGCTAATATTATTCAATCTCCACTCAAGCTAGCTCTGCAACCAAATCTGAGCATTTCCCTTCATTGCATTTAGCACCTGAAATGTTATTAGCATTCACTAAAAAGCTCTTCAGGGGCAACTGAGGTGCCTCCTTCCCCGACACTGCATCCCTCCTGCAGTGTGAAACACAGCCTCTTCTTCCAGCTGCCCTGCCCTTCAGGGACCATCCTCCTTGTGAGGAAGGCTAAATGCTTTCTCTGCAGGAGTACTTCAAGGGAGTTCAGCAAATCAGGCTTGTGACACCACGGCAGAGTGGCACACAGCCCCAGGGAAGGGCACTCAGAGAGCAAGGAACTCTGGACTCTGGTGAAGAGCTCTGTTTTCCCACACAGCTTTAAATAGCATTTCAGGCATGACCAAAGCTGCCTAGCAGCCAAACAATATCTTCTGTAGTAACTTCTCCTGCATGGAAAATGTTCAGGGAGGAAAAGACATGGGAGAAGATGAAGTGTCTGCTTCATCAAGGTGATGTGTCACCACCAAGTAACAGTCCTGTTTCAGCTTTTATCCAATATCCTAGAGCTTTTGCCTGAACAAAAGCTTGAAGACTTTGTTCTGTGAAACTGAGAAGTAATATGCTCATGGGAAAACCAGCAAAAAACAAGAAATGCTGTTCAATATTTTGAGAATGTCCCCCTCTCTTTCTTCATGCGACTCGATCTGAGCCCAGCGATACCAGTTACAGAGACTTCATTTGCCAGAATGATGGCACTTCAAATGCCAGGCTTTGGACTGGGGATGCCTTTGGATTTTATATACAGATGAATGTGTAAATATGTTCTCCTCCTTAGGTGTGTATCATTTGTCTGTGGTAGGTTCTCTGTGGGACACATCTGCTTATTGCTCTCTGTTCAACTTAGCCTGTCCTCAACTGAGTTTAGTGGGACATTTGATTTCCTTTCTCCTTTGCCTACCTCTCTGTAGGAGCTGTGGTTTTGGGATATGATCCAGGAGGCTGAAGGTGTATCTGGAGGATCTAAACCTAACATAAACTAGGAATGAGCAAATGTAAAATCCTGTGTGGATCAGCAGAGATCTATAGAAGATTTTGAAAAGGAAAGGGTTGTGCCTTAAAGTAAAGCAACTGGAAAATAAGAACTTTTAATGGTATAGCTTGAAAAGCTTTTCAGTCTTGAAAAGACAATTATTATCATTAAAAAGAAGGAAAAAACCAGGTATATACTTTTTTCAGTTTAGAGGTAATGAGTGTGCTCTATAGAAATACTGGGGTAAGGAATGTAACAATTAAAAAGTGTTCTCAAGAGCACTTCTCATAAGGGATGTGTCTCCCATGTATTTTATGTAGCAGACTGACTGGGATGGGTTACCTTTTTTCCTCAGGAATTAATGACCATATGACTTGTAACACAAGCCAGCACTTCTGTAGCACAGCTTAGCACTCTGATTTCTCCAGACAGGAGAAATTAATCTTGCTACACACCTCTACAGGGGAAAACTCATCTCTCAGTCACATTGTTTTTAATGTGAAGCTAAATATCAACATAGACTGCTTCAGAAGGCACTGGATAGGAGGTGGGAAACAAAGTTTTTTCAACAATGAAGAAAAGAACTAGAATTTTCCAGGTCTAAAAGCCTATATTCTTATTCTTCTGCAATGATTTAATACCATTAACAGATAAGCACTGAAAGTTCAAAACTTCTTTCTTGGGGCCAAATCCTGAGACATCTAAGGCAAAGAAAGTGGCAAAATTAAACAGAATGGAGAAAAATGGATTTTTCAGGAGCCTAAGGGAGCCACAACACAAGGGTGTCCATTTGAAAAACCAGTCTCTTTGGGATCACAGAATTTAATGCACAAAAATCTGTTTCTTTCTTTTGAAGACTAGTTCAGTGTATGGACAACAAATCAGCATGTGGCTCTTTTATGCTGGGTTTTACATTTGCTTTTTAATTTCACTCAGGATAATAATGAATTTTAGGATAAAGTTACATCTCACCACCTAAAGCAAGTTAGTGGCACACCAGTGTTGAATGGTAGTCTCCTGACTTCCCTTACCTTCCCTCATCTTCACTCCTTTTCCTTGTACAAGCTCTGAAATTCAGCCCTGAGCTGGGCTAGGTAAGCTCCCTGGCAAGACAGCTAAGGTGACCCAAAAAAGTGACAATTTTCCTGCTGGCTTTACAAGTGAAAGGCCTGATGAGCACCAGACGTGGCCCAAAAAAGGAAGAGCCTGACTGAGAGAGGAGCAGGCAAAAAGAAGGACCTCCCTCTTGGCAGCAGCGAGCTGTTAAACTACCCCAGCTTCACCCTCAGAGAAAGGAATGTGAAAAAGGGCAAAGTAAACAAAACAGCAGCAAGGTTTTAAAGGTGCTGGTGGAACGTGCTGACAGGGGAAGACAGACCTGGCTGGGTTATGATGACCTGTTGTTTTTCACCCTGACTCTTGCTCTTGGATGGAGAAAGAGCTGCTGAGAGCTGTAGCCTCAGAGGGAGCTGGAGGAGGAGGGGAGGGAGGCAGGAGGAAGCAGTAGGGTCTACTCTGGCAACACTGATTCTGGATAATTTCTCACATCCTTTGATAGGGAAAATAGCCTCTCAAGGGAAATACAGAGCTTTTGATATTTGATGAAAGTTCTCATGAATATTTTGGTATTTCAACCTACCAGTGACTCCTATGGACAGGAAATGTCTTATGGGAAGCAGAATAAAGCAACTTTTAAAGCAATCGTCATCATATTTCAAGTACTACTAGCTAACAGGATTCTCAAGTTACTAAAAACTTTCCTCTGGCTAATATAGAGCCTATTAGTGAAGTATTATATTATTTGTCAAGAATGCTTTATAACACTGCCCATGCCTGCCTACACGAACCAGAAAACCGCAGTCAGCAGTTTGCTAGTGAGATTCATATTTAAATGCTGTTCTGTTGCTTGCAGCCTGGGACAATGGGTTAAATAAAGTCTTGAGAAGGAAGACACAGACAACCAGCTATTCAGAATCTGAGCATGGCTTGGTGAGGTACCAAGATGATTTGTGTTGTTTCTTCTAGTGACAGCACTATGTAGAAGCACTTGCAACATTCTCCTCTGGAGTATCTTCATTCTCCATCTACTTCCCCTTTATGCTCCTTTATTGTTCTGCAACCCGATGTGTAACATAGTAACAGAGTGGAAGGCAAGACCAATATCCAGTATATAAGTATTTATTCTTCAATCCAACCAACTCCCACTGTAAGCTTGTACACTTTTACTAAGCTTGATCTCCCTCTCTCTGCACTGCTGTTTGAGAAAATGCAGCCATGGGTATGGTTTTGTTGCTGTTTTGCATATTGCCTCTCAGCTTTTGCTTAGCCCTAACAGCTATTGTGTAGCAAATGTTTCACAGCAGCTCATCTCCTCCTAGTGCAACTGCAAAACCAAACTACACAACACGGGAGAAATACAAGGTTATAAATTCTTTTAGAGCTTTTCAGAATGTTCATAAGAGTTTTAGCAGGAAAAAAGAATGACTGATCAAATTACTTGAGCACTTTCACTGAGCACGATGGCACATGACTTGAAGTTGTCTTGTTATCTAGTAGAAAGGATTCAAACTGGTCTGGAAGGAAAAAAACAGGAAGAGAATATGGAAAACCAAGGTTCAGCCTATGATGTCCTTAAAAGACTGTGGTCAGACAAGCAAGGATGTGCTACTCCAGGACTTTTTCTGGAGTGACCCTTCAGAGAACACTTTTTCTGAAACAGAAGAGGGAAGAATGAAAGTGTCACTTCATCAGACTGATTACACCACTCAGCTACAAGAAGGACAACTGTGATACAATCCCTGCTCTGATTAGTGTTAAAAGTGTAATGGATCTTAAGTAATTATTAAGGAATTATCATAAGGGAGTATAATTAATACCTATTATTTGTAATAGGTATCACGCATGTGAATGCATTTGGGAAGATGAAATCATCAATCAGAGGTAAGAATCAGATTTTGTCCTCTAAGTGTCCAAATTAATCATTAAACCCTTTCAAATTCAGGTGTCACACCTGACTTTAGTCTGTTTCTCGGGTAATCTGTTATGTATTTTGTTCTATAGTCTGCTCCTATACAAAGGAGATGCTGTCTTGAGAGTCATCAGTGCCTCACCATGGCCTTGTCTGACCCATCTGGGAGTGATGAAGGCACCCATGGTGTGCCCTCCCTGGTGAGGATGGCAGGAGCTAGCTGGGGGCTGAGTGCCTCTTGGCTGCAGCACAGAAGACAGTGCAGGACTAGCCTTGCAGGAGGTGGGATGGAGGTGTGGTGGTTTAACACCAGCAGGAATTTAACCTCCAAATAAGCCACTCCCTTCCTCCACACCCCTTCCAGTAAGGGAGAGAAGCAGGTGGCTACAGGTTGAGATAATTTACAGAAAGCAAAGAGCAATGGAGTAAGAAACTCACAGTAACACCAGCAATATTATTTACAAAAGAATACAGAAAGAGAAGATGTTTTATCCTCAGAAAACATGTGCATCTCCAGGAGCAAAAACAAGATGATGGACACACCATGTAGGTTGGCTTCCCCAGACAAAGATGCCATGGTGACCATTCCCGCACACCGTGGCACGTAGCAGCCAGGAGCAAAGGCCCTTTGGGGACCGCTCCTGTGCACCCTGGCACTTGGCCATCAGGAACAAAGGCAAGAGGGTCAGGGGGAGAGGGGGCTCCCACAGCTAGTGTTCTGCCCCTCCCAGCCCAAAACAGCAAAAACAATGACAAATGCCCAAAAGCTACATCTTCCAAGTCGGGCTGTGTCGCTGCTCTGCTGGGCTCAGTTTTGTGCAGGTGCCTGTTCCGCAGTTTTACAGCTTCACCATGCTGGAGGTCAGCCCCACAGGTCTCTGCTCCTTTCCTACTGCTCTGCTGTGCTCCTTTCAGCTCAGCTTGGCTGGACTTGGCTCAGCTCAGCTCCTGTGGGCTGGACTGTAGTCACCCCTACATGTCCATTCCCTGCTGGCGCTGCCATCCAACACCCATCGATTTGCGTTTCTCTGCTTTCCTTTCAGCACCACATCCTTTAACTGCATCATGGAGAAAAGAGCAGAGGGACCTGCAGGGCAGCAGAGGGACCAGATCCACAGGGCAAATCCCAATACTCCAACTGCTAGGGAGAGCAATAGGCAAAGGGGCACCCACTCCAAGGGCAGGGTCATTTTCTTCCTGAGGCCACGCCCCCGGGGTGACGTAGATGTATAAAATGATGCTTAGCCACGCCCACACCACGCTAAGCTCCGCCCCCGCAGCCAGGACAGCGCCCTGCTGTGCCAGGTGGGGACATTGGGTGTCGGATTTAGGCACAAAACAGCACAGCCCCACACAGCTGAACAGAACCAACGTGGGCACAAACACTCCTAGAGGCAGCTGAGCCAGTTTGTTCTCCAGCACTAATCTGATCCATGGGACCCTCCAGCAAAACCTAGAATTTCTATTTTTTTCTTTAATGTAAGGCTTTTTTTATATCAATTCACAACAAAAAATGGGTGGTCGTTTAGTTTTGATTAAACACTACAACACCAAAAAACATCGATGGAGCTCATAACGCTCCAGTATTTCAGGGCAAATACCTTTGTCCAGTCTCAATGTTTGACTGCAAGAGTCATATGGAAGGGTTACTGGAAATACAGCGGGCCACAGTGGTGAGAGCTATTGAATTGTAAAATTATTTTGTCTTTTCAAGCCCGATAAAATCTATGGCTTCAATTCAAAGTTTCATTTCTGGTTTCCTTGCATGGTTCAAGAGCTGCTTCAGGGGACACAAGGCACTTTCCTATGAGCCAGGTGTATCCCAGGGGTTCTCTGAGGAGCACCAAAGGGTGATTCCAATTCAGCAAGAAGTTACAGCTCAAAAAGAAAAACGTGTTTTTTTCAGTTTGGTACGTTTTCCTGATTCAGGCTTCTTTTCATCCTTATATTTGTCACAAATCCACAAGAAACTCACCTCTTTCCGAGAGCAGTAGAGAGCACTTAGTTTTCCATTGAAATTTTGATAATACAATTGCTGAAGTATTGCAAATGGCCAGGTCCTTCTTTTTCCCATGGTTATGGATCAAGCATGTTCTTTTCAAATAGCATGGAAACAGACATCAGTAAATCAATCTGGACATATTAAAGGGAAAACCTTATTTATTCAAATATTACCTCTTTTCTTTGTGTCCAGCTTCTCACAGACTGAAAGATAAAAAAATCATATATCTAAAAAGGCTAAGTTGTTTTAAAGCTTGAGAATTATTATTTTTTCATGTTTCCCCAGGTGCCTGGATTGAGCAGAGGTTTAAATTTTGCCTCAGAACTGTTGTAAAAAGTTAATTTAAGTGAACTGCTATATTCATGAACACAGAGACTTTTTACTCTCAGTGACGTGGGTCATTAATTGGACATCTCATTCATCACAGACCCTTACCAGAGAAAAAAAAGAACAAGAACAGGACCCTGGCTTTGTCAAAAAAAAAAAAAAAAAAAAGAAAAAGAAAAAGAAAAAATTTTAAGGAATCTGCATTTAATCAAAACATGCAAAACAATCTCCAGATACTGTCTGGCAACAAATTTAGGATTTGCGGAGCTGAAGTGTTCATTTGCTTGGCTATAAATATTACGTTGATGAAAGACAGTCCTAACTCTGTCTTCCACCACTTCACTTCTGATAGGGAAGTTAAGGTTTTATGTGTTTGCTTAGAAACCCATTAGATCTAACCTTTCCAGGAGAATTACAAAGGGGAATGATAAATGACCATGTATCAGTTCAGGGGAGGGAGAGGTTTCATCTGGGGTACTGCAGGGGTAGGTACTCATTCTAGGTGCATTTGATGTTATCATTCATGATGTAGCATATAAATGAAAATCCAAGATTACACTAAGGTGGGAGGAACTGCTAATGCTAGAGAGGAGAGAAAATTTAATATGACATCAAGCGGTTAGGAAGAGAAGCAAGAAAATAAGATTAAAAGTGGAAAATGAAAGATATACCTGTGAGAAAACACTCCAAATCGAGATTTAGTGGAAGGAAAAAAACAATGTAAGGGCTGAAATTGAGCAGAATATTAGACACACTTGCAACAGGGATAATGACAACAACAACAAAAGCTAAATGAGCTGTTGGGTTTTCACAGGCCTGAGCTCACAACTGTGGAATTAGTAAACCTTTTCCATATGAATTGGCAGCAAAAAGACATTTAGAGAAAGGAGATGATCTGTGAAGTGTGTGAGCAGAGTTTTGTATAACCAAATCAGAGTTTGCTGACTCTTGCTGACTATTAGGTTCTGCAGCATCTTGGCAGAAAGATTTTCAGCTACCTATGCAAGCCTTGCCTCAGATCCCTCTATGAGTATTAATGTGAAGTCTGCAGAAGGAACCAAGAATTTGGGGTTAAATTTTTGCACAGTCGTCTCCCTACTTCACTGCAGAATTTAACCATCAGTAAACATGGAAGAGAAAAATACTGAGCTGCATACAAATAAAAACATCACTGATACAGTCTGTTCTGTGGACTTAGCACAGCATGGGTTGTGCTAATTGCTGATTTTTATTTGAGCTGAAACAATATCCTTGCAGTTGAAACTATCAAACTGCAGTATTTGGTGGTGGAGTTTGAATATTATTTTGAATGCAACTTCTGGGGAAAATATGCAGCAATACAATAAAGCTTTATACAGACTTTTAATATGTAAAGCACAACACCTTCTGAAAGAAACATCACAAAACAGAGAACAGTAAATAATTTTAAAAGCAGAGGAATCAGAGAAAAATAGTGCAAAACCATCTTTTAATTGATGACAAAAAATATATAAATATCACTAGTGCAAATATTTGTTAAAATCTGTGCATTTGCAGAGCAGAATATTTAGAATATACACAGCAATTTTATCCTTCTTAGGATTAGTGACTTCTATTAAAAAAAAATCATATGAAGAATAATTTTTCTCTACTCAAATATAAATTTTCACACTTTGTCTAAAATTTTCCACACATAAATCCCTGGTCATGTTTTACACCATGTTACCTGTTTAATAACTGTTCACAATCAACCTGGGAGAGTAACACCAAGTTATCAGGAACTGGGCTCAGTTTTGAAAGATTATCAGAGAACACCATAAAAATGCTGCTGTTTGCAAGAGACCACTAGGAGCAGTACCTTATGCCCTGTAAAGCAGCCAGGGCAGTTTTATTAATGATGGCATTTGAAGGCAGAACCATGAAGAAACATATTAAAAAAGGTTTTTATAGAATGGTCTTGTTGTGAAAACACCTTAGGGACTGAAGTGCATGCATACATATGTTACTTGATTTTATTTCCATGACTTCATGTACAGTCACTAAGTTCACCAGTCAAAAACTTTTCTTTCTTATCACTGCTGTCCCAAGACTTTACTTTACCTGTGTTTCATACAGCATGAAAATAAATTAGGCTTTTGTCAATCTCACTGAATATTAAAAAAAAAAAAAACAACAACAAAACCAGATCAAAGAGCAAAGATTTAAAATGCAGATTTAAAAAAAAAAAAGTGTTCAAAATGCATACTTTTATAATTAATTCATTGTTAGGATGTTAAGACAGGAATGTGTTTGGGTTGGTGTTCCTTTGAAGACAGACACTGAACCCAGCAGCCCAGTGCAGTCTCCAAGGAGAGCAAATCCAGGGAGTCAAGTTTTAATGCAGAGAGACCCAGAAGGGGGAGAAAGTGCAGAGCAGTACATCAGCACAGCCCTGTTTTCGAGCTCTTTTCTCAAGGAAACAGCTATTGATTCTGCAGTCAGAAGTAGCCTTACAGGGGGTAAACAATCCTATTGGTGAAGTCTTGAGTCAGACCTTCCCCCTTCTTTAGGTACATTGAGCAGCATGCTTTTTAAAGCTGGTTTAAATACATGCATGTAAATGAAAATGTGAAGAAAACCATTCTATAAGGTGCTTTCTTACTTAAAAGCTCTATTTCTGACTTAGCTGCTGCCCAAAGAATTGCAATAGTTGCACCATTTTTTACTTTAATTAAATTAAGACACCACATTATTCCTTAAAATTGCCTTGACTATGCTAAGGAGTTCTGGATTCTTAAGAATCAGTGCACTATAGAACTATTCCAGCTACCAGACTAATTTTGCACTGATTCTCTGCATCTTCAAGTTTCCTTTATGAAGTACAGTCAACAGTACTGGAGTGACAAATCCAGCACTAATCACAGTATTGTCATCAGTATGGTGACATTGTCTCTAAGTTCACATACCCCAGTGTGGCTTCACATCATGCTGTTATTTCATGCAGATCTGGCTGTTTATGCTAATATCCCCTCCATCTTTCCTAATCCTAGAGGACATGTTTACAGGAGGGAATCCTATTTTAAGATTGGTTTCTTTGTTCCTAGAAGTATGACCTGACATTCACTTGTGTTACAAGGAGCTCATTCTCCCAGCATATCTTATCAATCCCTGTCATTATTTTCTATTTAACTTTTTTTTTTAATCATTTGCTAATGTTACCAGCAATGATCTTATACTGTTTTTCCTACCATCACCAAGGACAGTGTATGTAAACAGAGAATAAATCCCAGAGGGACCCAGTAGAAACCTCCTGTTGGACAAAGATTTCAGTTTACAATTGCCTTTTACATTCTGTTGGTAACTAGGATTAACCTGTACAATATTTCCTGTATGTGTCACATCTACTGTATTGTACTGAAATATTGTGGGAGACTAGATTCTTTATGGGTATTTGTTATTTCAGCACACTTTTCTTATAAATCCTCTTTGTGAACTTAACAATCCAATTTTTGACAGATCTCTTTTCATGCAAACCTTGTTGAATGTCATTAATAATTACATTTTTAATTTTTTTTTTCCACTGGATTGCCTGAATCAACATTTTCCAGGTCATGCTATTTACCTTCTTGACAGTAAATGAAAAACAAATAAAAGAAACTAAATGCACAAGCAGAGAAAGATACCAGATAAAGACAAGGTGTATGAATTTACATTTCTGACTTTTAAAAAATTATCATTATAATGAGATGTTCAATTTCACTAACTGGCAAGACTTTATCATATGATTTTAGTACTATAGCATTTTATGTAGAAGCAAAAATAAGATTTATATTTTCATTTATTTTTTTTGTTGCTGCTGGGAAGAATTTAATATGTGTGTACATATATTATTTAAGTAAAGTACATATATTATTTAAGTAGAATTAGAACATAGCACACATTTAACATCCATGTTCCTTAAATATATTTATTCTATTGGAAGATAGGGACTGACAGTATTTGCCAGATGACAATCTTTACACATGATTTGTTTATGTTACTTTGGACAGGACTTAGAATTCAACTACGGTACACAAAAAAACATTCAAAATATCTTTATTTTTTACTACGTATTACTATTTGTCTGTGCTGGACACCATGAGAGAAGAAAGAAATTGTTAGGAGCATTTTTTCCTTATCTTAAAATACATTTGATTTAGGAAGTGTTGTTTGTAATTAGTAAGTCTACAGCATCGAGAAACTTCTTTACGCTTCATCACCTAAGCAGGACTGTCATCTTTGACTCCTTTTGGTTCTCTGCAGTCTTGAGATGGTTGCAAATCCCTCAAGAGTGTCATAACTCTGAACTGTAAGTATTTGATGATTTTGTAGGAAATGGTCACAAGTACAGAATGATTTACAGCAGCACTGTGGTAAGAATACAGCTGATTGAATAACAGTAAATATATCCTGTCAAGGAATTATTAGAAGGAAAATTATATACATAGTGACCAGAACATGTGAATAGGACAATTTTTAAACAGTACTATTGAAAATGAAAAAAGGAAATATTTTAAATATTTGTAAAATGGGAATAATGGAAATTAGCATTTCTAAATTTCCTCTCAAGAAATTCTAAAAACAAACTTTGTACAAATATAAACTTTGTAAACTTTGTAAAATGTCTATATTGGCTTTATGCTACACGCTGTTATAATGCAAGAAAATCTTTTATCACTTCTTTGGGTCAGTCACTGAGTTCCTTACTGTTTTAAAACACAATCAAGAGAAAAAAAACCTGCAAGCCTTGGAGAAAAAAGCAGTCTGAAGCAAACAGGATCTTTTTCTATTGTTTCCATTACACTCCAGAAGCCAACTTGGTTGGTCTTCATATTGATTTCTTTTCACTCTATTATTTTCAGACACATTTCAGATTTCCACAGATTCAGTTGCAGGGTCCCAGGTATGAGTGCTCTCACTGAGGTCACAAGTCCCAAGTTTTGCTTGGCACAGGACAGAAGGGAGATCTCCTTGGTGCAGGAAACTGACCCATGCCTCTTTTGGCACTGCAACAGACTCAGAAACTGAAGTTTCTGTTAGAGTTTACATCAAAATTCACAGACAGCAGAAATACATTGATGGTATTCTGGCTAAAGCAAGTTGTTCCACTGCTGGTTTTTAGCATCATATATGACATTGTTGAAAGTTAAACATGAGTATTAAACATGCTTGCAGTTCCAAGAATTCTTACAAGATGGCTTCAGAAATTTGCATTTTTTTAATTCAGTCTGTCACAATTCTGCCACAAGCTACAAGCTGGGACAGAATGACAGAAGTGTTTTAAGGTGAACTACTTTTAATGGGATTTAGGTGCCCAAAATGTTCAGAAATCTTAGTCAATACTCTTGGCAGTAGGAGCAAATGGTCTTAGTATTTTGGAAAAGTGGCACTTACTCGAATGTCTATTCCCAGTGAGCATTCAGACAGCACACTAGAGTTTGCAATGTCATACACAGTTGAAAAAAAGACCAATCAATCCATAAAACCTCATGTCTTAATGCCTTCTGAATGGCTTCATTGTATGGTGTAGATTCAAATACAGAATGCAAAGATGTTATATCCTTGAAAGTTTATTCCCAAGTCAGAAGTCAAAATATGTTTATAGGGCCAGTGGGCATTGAAAAAAGATGAATAAAATCAAAAGCTCCAGAGGTTTTTCCTTGTTATTTTTATTATTAACACTGTATCTAAAGCAAAGACTATAGAAAAATGTGAGGGGAAAAAAATACCAGCTGCCAAATCATTTTGGAAGCTGATCAGACATTTCCAGTTTTGCTGTGCCTTTCTTTCCCCCTTTCCTTTCAACATAAAACATTGCAAAACATTGCAATTGCAAAGAACAAAGTGAAGGGAAGATAATCCCAGCCACCCAGAAACATGCCCTAGATCACATAGGGAGATCATGGAAGGAGGGAGGGGGAAATACACCTCTGAGATATATAGCTTGTGATTTTAAAAGCAACACTAAAAAGCAAAGGACCAGAGACTCATGAGCAATGAAATTATGACAATCCAGCTTGGCCTTTCTCTCCGTATTCAGATGTTACTTCGAGGCACACCAGCATCTACTTCATCTGCCAGCTGAAGTGTATCATGTTACATTGTAGTTACAGCTCAAAATATAAATTAATTTCAAGGTCTCATGATCTGGACAATTTGCAAAGAGATATCCACCAGCAGCTGAGTTACACAGGGATGTCAAGGGTTCACATCATAATTATTACAGCTCCAGTGTCCAGACAAGCCAGGTGCTTCTTTGGAAGAAATAAGCATAAAACCTAGGCCGGGCAGATATGGGAGATTTGGGAAACAGAGAAAACATGTTTATTCATTACTTTATCACCAGTAATGTCAGTTTGTTTCATGGGGACCTTTATCAGCATTAGACAGTCAGACCAGCTCTGGTGTGGCCTCTCAGGGTGATGATTCGAGGCAGCAATGGGGGGTCTCAGCTTCCCCTGTGCTTTCTAGGGCTGGAGGCCTGTCTCCCATTCCAGGTGGAGGCAATCCACCTTGGATGGCAGCTGTCCAAGGGCAGAGTACTTCACTCCTTGCTGGTGACACAATTTCATTTTGTGTTCCACTGTTTTAGTGGGAAATAAAGATAGTTGCTATGGCAAGTGCCCGTTTCTGAGTGCAGCTGTCTCCCAGGGTTCTTGTCTGTCTCTCTCCACATTGTTGTTTGAAACTGTCTTCAAAAGGGGGACAGACAGAGGTGAGAAACCACTGCCACCTACAGAAATAGTTAACTACATCACAAGCTCACTTTTACACAAGGTTTTGCTTGAAAAGGGCTGCATGGCTCAGTCCTTCAGCAAGTTCAGGAAGACTTCTGAAGGAAAACTGCTTAATTCAAAGCTTTGTGGCAGGAATTAACCCATCAGCTTCTCAACCATCTCTAAGCAGGTGCCAAAGGAGCTGTAAAGACAAAAATTCCATAGGGTATGGTGCTAAAGAGCAGGGGACAGATCAGCTTTTGCATTTTGACTCAGCTTGTGCCTTCATAGCTGTGAGCAAATCTTTCAATCTTTCTGCTTTTATTCTTATCTCTAAAATTTTTCTTTTTCCTGTCAGACTGGTTTACAGAGAGACAGTGCCTTTCAGCAAGTACAGCATTGCTGCTGATTACAATGTTACCAGAAATTGGTGTTGGTTAGAATTTCACCCCAAGATCTAAACATTTCTTTGGCAATGGACCTGTTAGACATTTATATTATGTTAATAAATACCAAAATATGTGGAAATTTTAAAAACAGATTTGGTAAAACAGGAAGGAATAACTTGTACTTACTAAAATATGTACAATTTTTCTAACTTTTTATTTTCTTTCTCTGTTTAGCACTTTGTGATTAAATGTATTGTAAACAGATCAACATTATTATTCCATTGGCATTTTTCAAGTGTTAATAAAGTTTTTTTCCATTTTGCAAATAAAAAAAACCTGACTTATAAAATCTTTCAGATTAAAAGATGAGGATGCTCAGCCTCACAAAAACATTTGGTTGGTTGATCTAGCATTAACAATTATGTTTAGGAAACAATTTAACAGCTACAAAACACAACCTTGTAAGCATTAGGCATAAGTGTTACATATTTCTACTATGATTAATTTCCAAATAAAATATTGCATTGTTTGTACATAGTAAAAATAAATAAAAAATTGTATTCCTTAACAAAACAAGTTATCACAAGTACTAGAGGAAGAAGGAGGGCTCAGGGTTTATCCACAAAATTAGGGCTGAAAACTTCCTGACAGTAAAATCAGCTGCAGAGTTACTTAATTGGAGCAGCAGTTTGAAAAGAGATAGCTTGTATTAATACTTTTGTATTATAAAATACAAATATCACTGGACAACAGCAAATTCTAAGCAATTGCATCTGGGTTGGGGCCATGTATAATTCCTAAAGTAGACAAGGGCATCAAAAGTCTACTTTAGGAAGAAAGACAAGTTAGCTATTATCCCCAGTGTTCCTTCCTTCCCCCTGAGAAAAGACTGAAATAAAACACCACACACACACACACATACAAACAAATCTAAAAAAAAAATATTAAAATCTAATATACTTCAAGAGAATTGATTCAAATAAAATGACTACAGCCTTTAAAAATGAAAAATGTAGCAAATCATCCCTTGCATTTTCTTTTATGTAGTCTTGAGTGCTTTTCCTGGGATATGAAGTTATGCTGATGGGTCTGATTTCCCAGGGTAAGCCCTGGCCTTATTCCATCCCCTGGAAGACATTAGTCCTCCACAAATTCCCAGCCATCCTCTCCAATGGCTCTGCCATTACCTTGGACAATGGTCTAAACTGCAGACTGGATTCCATCAAGCTCAAAAGAGTGCAGAAAATAGAGTTGTACTCTACAGTTTTCCTACAGAAGTGATAAAAGGTAAAAAGAGTTGGACAATATGTTTTATGAGGTAAATAATCTAAGGCAAAATAGGGTTCAGCTAAAACAAAGGCTGTGTCCAAAAATGTACAGAAATACAGCAATAAAGAAGTACTTCCCAAAAATATGTGTTTCAACTCCTAAAATGAATATGATAAATGTTTTTTCATTATAGCAAGGAACAGAAAAAGAAAATCAGGAAAGTAAGTAATATCAAATTACAATGATGTAAAGGTAAATTGTTAAGTGTAGGAGATTTTCCATGATTTAGTTTACAAGACTTTCAAATTGCTGTGTGTTTGCTGATCATGTCTGTGAAAATTTTCATAGTTGGCCATTCTACACTGAGAATGAGTAATTTCCATACAGACAATATTTATTTTAACTCAAGAAAATGTTGCTTTGGCTTCTTTAATTAACCCGAAATCCCTAAGACCAATTGTAGAGTGTTCAGTTTGATAGGATACCATGTGCAGTCTGATATGATCAACAACACTTGCCTTACACAATAAAAAAGTAGGAGCTCCATGCCTTGCATTGTGTCTTTGCATTGTAAGAGTTTCATACTTTTATGAAATCCCATCTCACCTTCTGCATGTGGCAGAACTTCACCTTTAGGATCGGTTCAAATCCTCCCTTTTGTGCATTTCTATGTGAACTATGTTTTATGTTAAGAAAATATTTGTGGAAAGCAAAACAAGAAGTGCTGTGAATCTTCTTGCCGTGTGAGAAAGCTGCCTCCAGCGTTCATGCAGCATACTGAAACAGCCATCATGGATGTTTTCTAAAAAAACCCAACCAAAACCTTTTGCATTGGCTAGCCTGTGACAGTGGCAATACCATGCCAGCTGTGCATAGACTGAGACACATATTTCTGACCACTGGAAGGGTTCCTTGTGTGTGTTGTGATGCTTTCTACAGGCTCTCAGAGATGTGCATATGATCCATGTGGAACCTTAGCACAACTATAGGGGATATCTCCATATATCTGCCTCACTCACAAAGCAGTTTCAAATACAGTGGCCCATTTATAGCTCCCTCAATTAAATGATCTTTGCTAAGTATTTATAAGACATGTAAATTCAGAGAAAGTCCAATGAAAAAAACCAAGCCCTGCAGGCGATTCCCCAACTTTCCACTGTTGTGGAAAAACATAAATAAGTTTCCAACAGCAATTCCCAAACTATAGTCCACATCCAGCCAGCGATCTGATAATCTGGTCCACTGAGTGATGCCAATTTTGTCCTGTTTTTAAGCAAGTAAGGGTGCAGGACAATTTGTGGAAAAGATGTGGTCTTGGCATGTGCCTGGGAGCCCTCCACTCCTGCTCTCGCACAAGAACAGTCCCCTTGTCTGTGCTGATAAATGGATGTAAGGGACTCACACCAGGACACAATGTTGGGTTCCATCTCAGGAAGATGTCTTCCAGAGACCTGAGGGATGTGCCTCCTCCAAATTTGGCTGGCACTTGCATGCCTGTACACCCTGGCTGAATTGCAAATGGAAACGTCTTGATGGAACACACTGACAGGGAAAGCCAGCAGCAGTGGTTTGACCTGGCTCACTCAGAACATAAAAATTCATAATCATCCCACAGCATGTGGAATCCAACAAATCATCTCTAGAGTTAAAATGTCTAAGAAGGCATTATGGACGTTACAAACAAATTACCAGACATAATCAGCCAGATCATCAGCTGGTAGAAGTTGGCAGAAATCCACTGTAGCAACATAAGTTTTGTAAAACGAACCTGAATTACGCCAGCTGAAAGTCTTAGTTTATTTTTTCTGCCATTGTGCACATGGAATAACCTAGGTAATTAAGCCTTTCTTGTTTTGGGGTTTTTTTACTTTTGATTTTTGTATGAATCTTATCTTTATATACACATGCATGCGAATAAATTAAAGGGTCAACTCTCTGTTCCATCTGCTCTACAGCAAACCATTTGTTGCTCTTTAAATGACAGCTGCTTGGCCCAGGAACACACTTGGCTGCCACTGTGCAACACCCATGTGTGCTGCTGGCACAGCAGCTCAATCCCCCAGCTCCACCCTGCCCGATCCTGGCCAGCCTGTGCCCTGCCCCAGCACCTCGCCTGCCATGCTCAGGAGGCAACACTCAGGTGCCACTGCAGAGTTCTCTTGAACAGGAAACATTTCCCCCTCCTGTTCATGTTTTCCATGTTATTATAGCAAGGGCAGGAGGTCCTGCTTATGTTCCAAAATAAGAATAGCATAAGGATTGCCTTAACCTGTCTAGGACTAGTTCATAATTTCAGATTTAGGAAACTCTAAAAGCTCTACAGAACTGTAGCAATGGTGCCCACAATAG
The DNA here is from genome assembly GCA_013397555.1 of Urocynchramus pylzowi. Lineage (NCBI taxonomy): Eukaryota > Metazoa > Chordata > Aves > Passeriformes > Fringillidae > Urocynchramus > Urocynchramus pylzowi. The sequence goes on along the minus strand of VZRH01007746.1, from coordinate 1,597,350 downwards.
GGGGCTTATCAAATTTCTGCATTAGGAGCTTGCCATTAAGTTTTATTAATTAAAATTATCTGCTCTCACCCTCTTGAATTAATAAAATGCAGCTGGCATTCACTGCAATATTACAGGCCATGGCTGTTCTGAAAATACAGTTGCTAGGATACCTTCATAATTTCATCCTCACGTTATACTGGTCTTTCAATTAATGAAGAAACATTCAAGTTACTTCTCAGCACTTCTATGCATGTGTTTGATCTGTGTCTTCACTCTTCTTGTGTGACACTCCTCTGTGTGTTTGCCCTCTAACCCCAGTGTGGGAAACAACAGATTGACCACAGCCATTTGCAAACTGTAGTAGTGGTGCAACTCCTCTACTTGGCCTTTTCATGTCTTTGTTAACATGAGGACAGAAAACCAGATGTCTTTGCATCCAATATTTCTTCACTGAATGGACCTGAGAAAATAATGCTTTTTCAGGGCCTGTTTTGCAAACCTATGCTATCCATTATCCATTTAAAACTTTTTATAGCACAACCTCAGCAGTATAATGCCTATTAAAGAATGAGATCCTGCAAAATTATATATTTCTCAAGGCAGTTATCTAATAAAATACATGAGGTATTCTCATTAGATAGGAGGAGGCAGCCAAGGCTCTGGAAATACTCAGTCCCAGGACTGAATTTGTTTGAAAGTCTGATGCAATCTGATAGACTACAATGGAAACTCACCTTGGATACACATGCTAAGCATTATCCTCTGCAGGAACACAGCCCCTGCACAATACAAAAAGCCTGACACAGTCTAAATGAAAATAAAGTAGGAAACAGGCATTATACAGACTTTCTGTATACTGAATTTCACAAGCAAAGCAGAGTGTGCACGCTTCATGTCATTCCCAGAGTAGGACTGGATATTCAGAAAATACTCTGGCTAAATATTTCGTGAACATTGAAAGACAAAGAATAAACAAAAGCCATATCTGCATTTTAAACCCTATTAACAATTAGACCAAATATAATATGAAAATCAAGTGAACAAACAGAGCAGCTACTGACACTTTCAGACAGATCACCACATCTAAACAGCTGATCTATAAATAGTCTGCTCACAGTATTGCAGCACATGCTGACCACACAGATGTGATCCTGCAAAGCAAGTACCAGAGATTGTACACAGCTGTTTTCACTTGGTTAAAGCTTGTGTGGTCTTTTCTCCAGTACAAAGAAATACTCTCAATTTTTTGAAAAAATTACAATTTCTACTGCATGGACTAATAGATTTTTTTTTAATGTTAAATAGGCTCGGTTTTGTCCTGGAAATTATCAGTGGCTCAATAAGCAAATAAAGGCTCTCAAAGAAACAAGCAAAGTAGTTTGCATAAAACATTAGGAAAATATTCCCAAAGCACTCCAGAAATTTCACAAGTTATTAATAATTTGACATTATTATGTATGATTTGTTGAACACACAAGCACGCTTGAGCAGACAGAAGGAACACCTACAACTGCCCAAGAGGCACGAGCTTCATCCAGGAGCCTGACTTTTCAGGGTGCTTTGTGTGAAGAGGTGTGAGTATTCTTGGCTCTCACTGAAACCCTAGGAAGCTGAGGAGGCTCAGAGCTTGCAGAAGATGTACAGAGCATTGCAGAGGATGCTCAGCATTTAAGAGCTCTGGGAACTGTGGACCAAACTTTGGGCGATGCCATTGTGTCCCTGGGAGCCTCAAGAAAAATGGTTTCACTTTTCCCATGATGTCTGGGAGCAGCTTTAACATTCTTCTGTGCCCATGCTGCAGCTTGGCTGTTTGCTGTGGAGGAAATCAGAGCCTGACAAGAAGCACCCCATGAGCCCCTCTGTGCTCAGGGCTCCCACTGCAATGTCGTCAGCTGGTGCTCTGCAGTGATCTGCTCCTTTCTGCCAGCCAGCCCCAGCCCATCAGCTTGTTCCCTTGTGGGCTGCTTCTGAGGAGCCCCACAGCCTGTGTCAGTGTCCTGTGCATGAACACGCTGTGGACCAGGCAGATGGACTGGTGATAGAGCATCCTGATGTGGTGACTTCCATGGCAGAGGAAAGCTGCTGTCTGTGTGAGCTGTCCCAGCCCAGAGCTCTGTTCCTCTGTACGGTTGCTCAGGTCGAGCCTTCACTGCTTATACTGCCAGCTCATAGACTCACTTTACAGGAACATGTAACAGCACTGGGGAGGAAAAAATAGTGCTTTGATCCACATGACAAAACCTCTATTTGCTAGCAATTGACAAATTGACAAAATCTTCATCATCAAGGAGAAAAATATATATGTGATTTCTGATTTCAGTTCCTGAAATGTAAATGAGTTGCACACATATTTGGCTTTCTTCACAAGACTCCACTTGTTCTATTTGTTCTCTTTATTCTATTTGTATTAGGACATTGTATTTCATTGTTATGTTCCCCACCCTTCTGTTATAATCAAGTCTTCTGCCCTTTGTTTATGTCATGACTATTTTTCTTTAATTAGACCTTAATTATAGCTTGTGACTATAACTTTCTGCCTTCGGCTGTTTACAGAATTGGTTTTCTGCCTCTCTCTCATACACACATTTCACTCCTATTCTTCTTTAGATCTCAACTTCTATATACAGTCATCACCTTTTGAAAGTGCAAAGCAGGACAATTAGTCATTGTAACAAGTTTTCCAAGGCTGGAAGGTCACATTACAACTCTTAAACTTCAGTGGTTTAGATGTTTGGAGATGCAATGTGAAAAATGTCTTTGATCTTTTTATTGCCTTGGTAAACTTTTTATGGGGCAATCCATTTACCTAGTCCATTACAGAGCTCAATAAAATATTCTGTGTACAAAAATACTGCACTTCACCAATTACATATATATATATATATATACACACACACACATCTTTGCTCTGTAAAATTTACACTTCTGTGCAAAAGTCTAAAATATTTCATGAAGAGGAATTGTTTTACCCTCAAAGCCCACCATTGCAGAAAATTAGTTGCTACCTTATTTTCTCATTACTTTTAATCCACAGTATTAAGCATCCTGTTTTGAAAGTTATGCCTCCCACTTACAGAAAATGGAACCTTAGACCTGTCAAGAGTGCAGCTGATGAAATTGTAAGCACAAGTTAACTGCTTGTTCATGAAGCCAACCAGATCCATATATTTCTGGTCAGCTGTTACCTTATTTTTATGTCAAATTAGCCCCACAAAGGTGCTTTACACTCCCTTCTAAAAGACCAGACTTCAAAGATGAATGCAAACTCACAACACAAACCAAGGCTGGAGCTGGAGTCGCCAGTTCGGACTCCTCATTGCCAGACCCAATATATACATTAAAAGTATAAATATATACATGATACTGGCAGTGTCATCTTCTCTCACATCCAAAATGATCTGCTTTTGACTTCTAGACAGCAGAAAAGGAATTGCTGGCAATTACAAAACCATGGACCCTCTTGATGATAGCCCCTTTGAACTAGCTCAGCTCCTTTTGTCTGTGCCACTTCAACGACATGAAGTAATCACAAATGCAGCTTCTCTGCTCACAGAAGGTTCCTCTCCCAGACTGAGCAGCACTTTCCCACAGTCAACATAAGAAGCATGGAAGAGGGCTGAAACTGGATTATGTCTTATCAGAATGTATGAAAATTTGGTTTCACTCCTGAGATAGGACTTCTCAAGGATCTGGACTAATCAAGAATCCTAGGACTGAAAGCAGCAGCATGAGGACAATGTGGAAGAAAATTTGCTATTCCTGCCACTAGTTTGAGCAAGGGTAAGGTTGGGCTATGGACTGATACTAGCAGGAGAATGCCCTCACCTTCAGTAGTGATCACAGCCCCACACACCCAGGCACTTTCCTGGTGGCAGCACCTGTGGCAGGTCTAGAAGTGAAGGAAGGTCATGGCTATTTTACTGCTTCAGCAATCATTTACTGTAGGCAGTTGCCTACTGTGTTTCTTTGGCAAGTTTGAAGTGAACAGAAGGTGGATACGGCCTCAGTCAAACATCTGCTGACATCTTTGGAAGCCAGTTCACATTTGAGTAACACTATACTTTAAAAAATTGTTGAGGTGGCAGAAATCTATCGCTGTCCTTGTTGTGTACCAAGGTTCATTTGTCCCAGCCTAAGAATACAGACTTAGTTTCCTTTCCCTTTCTCAGCTACTGAGTTGACTGAATACTTTTCTCCCTTTCTTCCCTGTCTCTCATTTTTTACCTTTGTTTTACCATCATGCCTCCACTCCATCACAGGTCTGTTTTCCTCTCTTCTCCACTGTCATGGGTTGACCCTGGCGCAATGGCAGTGCCCCCACGAAAGTATATTTTTCAGAATGGCTACTGTGAGATGTGACCCAGAACAGAGCAAAGCAGGCTCCAACTTGGGGATAGAGGGAAGAAACTTTATTAACCTACAATATAATAGAAAGAAAGAAAAAACACGCACACACAAAAAATCCAGAATGGAAACCCTCCAAAACACTCCTCCTCCCCCCACCCAATTCCACCACCACACAATGAGACAAGACCTTAAATTCACAATTCAATTACCACCCCTCAAACACTCAATTCTCAGTCCATTACAACCCCTCAAACACCCAGCTCCCAGTTCATCAAGGGAGAGATGAGTCTCCCTCTAGCACCATAGGCTTCCCCAGGAAACACAGTTGCAACCTCCTGTGCTTCCATGTCACACGTGGCAGCTGCCCGGAGAAAATCTGCCCTCGTGACATCTTCCTTCCACTTCCAGTGTTGTCATCACCATTCATGTATCCAAACTGCTTCTCGGGTTCATTTTTAAGGATGCTTTGCCCAGTTCCAAAAAAGAGTGACAGTCTCTCACTTTCAGGACACCAGTCCTCCCCATATTCACTCCCCTGGGGCCTGGGGGTCTTGAGAACAGAGATTTCCTGCATCCTCTGAAGGCAGAGGGCTCCACCACACCCTCTTCATCTGTCTCTGTTCCTTCCTCTCCTTCACCTAACACCACTGCACTCTCCTGGCTCCCAGCCATCACCCCCCCTAGATGCAGTCTCTGAGTTACAGGAAGAAATTGGTTCAGTCCAATGGCTATGCAAGAAAAAGTCCAGCCAAAGGCTACTCCATCATCTCCTCCCATCTAGGACTCTTCCCATCCTCTGCTGACATGTTCCACTTACTCGAATTTTCTCTTCGCTTGCCCACTTCCTTCTATCTCTCTTCTCCTCAAATGAGGGAGGATCAGTGTTTTTGAAGCTTCCATTGTCCAGCAACAAAAGGGGTTAAAATCTCAGCTGCTGTCTGCCTGGCCCCCCCGCTTCTCCTTCTCAGCCGTGGTGCCAGCACACGACATCGAATTTCAAGCTGGCACAGACTCTTTTTCTCTCTCTCTCTCTCTCCTGGGTAGGGTGGGGGGTGGCTGCCCGAAGCATCCCAGAATCCCTCCATCCATCCCAGGATCCCTCCATCCATCCCAGGATCCCTGCACCCTTCCCTCCTGCAGGCCCTCCGGCCTGGCCTACCTCCCCACAGGCCGCATGGCTGCCCCTCCCCCAGCCAGACGCAGCTGGGCGGGTGAGCAGCTCAGGCCAACTCAGGAACCAAAGAGGCAGTTCCCCTGGGAGTGCTCTGCTTTTACCCCCTGTGTTCTCAGAGGCGTATCCATGTCGTCAGTGGCCACACCAGGTGCCAATATTCAAATCCAGCCACTGATTGGTTTGACCACAACTTCCCAAAAAACTCACTTCCGTGTCCAACCGAGACATCCACCTTGACTTATGTCCTCTACAGATGGACCTCCATGTAAGCTCCCTACCTCTGGTCACTGTCCCCCACTGCTCTGCGAGCTCACTCATCTACTTTCCATCTGCTTCATGGGATTTCAGTCCTCCCAGGTTAGACTCATGGAGGCTTCCCAGCCCTCCATGCTAGAGGCACTTGTACACATTACCATTCACTTAGCTCATGGGATACATCCCCTTTCTTCCTTCTTCCCCTGCTAATTCAGCAAGTGACCTGCGTTATAGAGGCATGTTGGTTACAAGAGGAAACATGGTCACATCAGCAATCATTAAACTAGTAGGGGAAGAGGATGAGCTGCAGTTACCTCATATGCTCAACAGATTTTAGCAGGCAGAGATCCTATGGAAAGCATGATATCTCAAAGGATCGCAGCAATTCACAGTGTTAGTTACTTAGAGACATGTGAAGGTCTTATTCCCAAGGCTGCCAGCATCATAAACCTTTACAAACACAAATTTACTAGGCAAACAAAAGGAAATAACAGCAGCCTAAAAAAAAATTTTATTTCTATTAAGCAATGTAACCTTACAGGTATACCAGCATCAGTGCCCTAACTGCTGTTTAAACCATGAAGATTCTGTGGTCCTGGAGAAACTAAACAATTCCCCAGTAAGAACAAGCAGCAGCATGAGGCCACTAATTGAAAGCCTAGCTATGGTTCTGCAGTACACATTGTAATCCCACTAGGCATGATGTAAAACTATTTTTATAAAGTTAGAAATGGATTTGAAAAGCTCAGAACCACAGGATATAAATATAAAATTATAGGATAAAATTGTGTAATACTTCAAATACTATATAAATACAATTTTAAGACCTTTTAACCTATACTCTGCATTGCACTATCAATGTAGGAATGGATGAACTCATTGATTTCAGTACTTAAATTCATGTTCTTTCAAAACAGAAAACAGAGCTCAGATTTAATCCAAGGAGATCATTCTCTGTAGCTGTATGTACCACAGTTGAGAGAATGTATACCAGATTTATCTCCAGTCCCCTTCAGAGGCAATATCCCTAAAAAGGAATTACTTACACTCACCAGTAATGTCAACATTTTAATTAATATAGAATGAATCTGATCTCTGTCAATCCCTGATAGGATCTAGTCAGGTGAAAGTTCTGGAGAAATGTACCAGTGTATATCAAATCAGTTAAACTGATTTTTGGCTGCAATTTCCCCTCCAACTCTGCCCACTAGCACTAAAATATTATTTGTTAGATCTTCGGAGAAAATTTCAGGTACTGCAAATGGCATTACTAATATCTTAAAACAACTAAACAAGTCAACAAACCTTAATGAATGTCTGTATCTGATATAGCAAGAGAAGTAGAAGGGTATATCTTGGTTTCTTTTCCATTAAATCAAAAGCTAGACAGATAAGAGTGGAGAAAAACTTCTGTGCAGAGTACATGCAATACCATGGCATGAGGCAAGTTATAAGCACTGTTCTTAGGTATCACACTGCAAGAGCAAAAGAAGGAAATCCATGATTTTATGCATGTTGTGTTCTAAACAAACATTTTTTTTCCAAATTTATTTAATGTCAATGCAAGCTTTACTCATTCTGGAAGTGTGTTTAGATTTGCAGAAGTCATTCTTGATTCTGAATTCTGTACACTAAAATTGATTTTCTTTTTGTGCCTTGATATAGAATTAGTGCCTTTATAAATTGTGCCTTTATATAGAATTGTAGACTCATTAGGGCTAGAGAAGACCTCTGAGATCATCAGGTCCCGTTGTTAACCTGACCCCTCTGTGTTCACCAGTAAAGCCTGTCCTCAAGTGCCACATCCACATGCCTTTTGAACACTTCCAGGGATGCTGAATCCACTACTTCCTTGGCCAGGCTGTTTCAATATCCAACCACCCTTTCAGTGAAGAAGTTTTTCCTCATCTAAACATCCCCTAGTGCAACTTGAGGTTATTTGATCTCCTCCTATTGCTTTTTACCTGGGAGAAAAGGCTGGGCCATGCCTCGCTACAGCCTCCTTTCAGGTAGTTGAAGAGGGTGATAAAGGTCACCCTGAGCCTCCTTTTCTCCAGGCTAAACACCCCCAGCTCCCTCAGCCTCTCCTCACAGGACTTGTGCTCCAGCCCCTTCCCCAGCTCTGTTTCCCTTCTCTGGACACGCTCCAGCCCCTCAATGTCCTTCTTGTACTGAGGGGCCCAGAACTGGACACAGCACTCGAGGTGTGGCCTCACCAGTGCCGAGTCCAGGGGGGCAATCCCTGCTCTGGTCTTGCTGGCCACACTATTGCTGATCCAGGCCAGGATGCCACTGGCCTTCTTGAGCACCTGGGCACATGCTGGCTCATGTTCAGATAGCTCTTGACCAGCACCCCCAAGGCCTCTTCTGCCAGGCAGCTCTTTGTCCTCTCATTCCCAAACCTCTAGCATTGTAAGAGGTTGTTGTAACACAAGTGAGGACTCAGCACTTTGCCTTGTTGAACCTCACACCATTGGCCTCAGCCCATTGAACCACCCTGTCCAGGTCCCTCCACCCTGCAGAGCCTTCCTACCCTGCAGCAGATCAACCCTCCTGCCCACCTTGGTGCTGTCTGTGAGCTTACTGGAGGCAAAGGGCATTCTTTCAGTTTTATTATGTCTTCACATATATTTAGAACATTGGAAACATGAATAAAATCCATCTCTTGCAATCAGGACTTAGGACATGAAATGCTTCCTTGGTATGATGTTCCATGTCATTCAGTCCATGAGATGTGACTGTGGGTTAACTCTGAAGTGCAGACATGTGTCAGTGATGGCATGAGTATAAATGTTTGAGGCATGATCTAGACCATTTCCTAGTCACGGTCTAATTCTCCACCACAGCCTTGAACACAGCCTCTCCCCATCACTACTCTTTACCCCAGAAGTGAGTTTTAGCCTTTGTCTTAGATCTTTTCTCACCTGGACAAAGTGCAGAGATGATGACTACCCTGTTAGCATTTTGCTGGAGACAACAAGTTCTTTAACTCCTCCATAATTTGGAGACTACAGTTTTGTGGTAAGGACTTAGGAGTCTTACCCCAGTATTATTGTAACAATATGAGGAAATTTGCTTTCTAAAACCAAAACAAATCCTCTATTCAGCTTCACTCTCACTGAATTTCTCCCTGCTGGGTCCCCCACATCAAGCCCCTTTGCAGTTCTTGAGACACTGCTCAGTCCTAATCCTGATGGAAATTTCTTTCTCCACATCATTTTTGCAGTGCAGACTCCCTGTACATAGCATATTAAGGCATCAGGATATAAAAATGAGAATATTTGCAAAGGCTTATGCTACCCTTTCCCCATTCATTTTGAGCCTCTTGCTGAACTAAAAGGTGCCCTTTATATCATCCAGCAGACATGCCACCAAGTCATCTATCCCACTATATGACCCCCCTGGCACTCATTCACTTCATCTGAAGAGGAACTCTATGCAGAGAAAAATGAATCTTAGTCCCACCCTCATAAAGATCCAGCACATACTGGGACGTGGTGTGCATGTATTTATTGATACAGTAATCACAGCGAGTCACATTCTCTTTCTGTGTATTTAATGGAGACATTATTATTCTGCCCCCTTTGCCTCATTATAATAAAATCTTACCTTGGATTTAATAACTAAAATAAATCTGCTTGAGTCAGGCCAAGAGCTAAGTTAGTATTCTTCCTAAGGACCATCTTAGCAATGCAATGGAGAGATGACACTCTACATCAGCCAGCATATGATAACCTATCTTTAATTTCTCTCTGCTCTGGTGCTATTATCTCTTCTCTGCCACAGCTGCATGCTGCTATTGTCAGTGGTAAAGACAAGACATCTCTAATTAGAGGGCAGGATAAATTGCTTTTATCTACTTTTAACATGCTTTTACATGGCACCTGGTACACAAGTCTTAGCTAGGCAACGATAATTTGAAAAGCAAATCACTGCTTGGAGAAATATGATACATTTTAAAAAGAAAATTAAATGTATAGAATAGCAGAATCAACATATTGGAGATTGCTGAGCTTTAAAGCTGTCAGAAGTCTTGTATTCTTATGTTTTATATTGAGTTAAAATAAGCAATCACAGTCTATATACCCAGCAGTTTCTCTCCCTCTGTCTTTCTGGATGATCCAAAGAGCAAGCTGTGATTTTGGAACTATACATGCAACACAGCAAAGGCACCCTTGCCACACAGCAACTGTGTCTTCTCTGATGGTAAGTCCAACTGAGCAGTTTTAAAACACGCTCTACAGGATCAGCATTGACTCATGCAGAATCATCCCTGGAATGAACCCATCCTGTACAGTAGAAGTCCACAATTACTGTTTTATATCATGCTTAATAAAAATGAAATGTAAAAAAATAGAAATATGCAGTGACAAATGTTCATCTCTGAAGAATGCCACTTATTAGCAAGTGATTCACTTGTTCTAATGAGTGTCCTGTTGCAGGAAAAAAAAAGAAACACCACCAAAAATTAGCTAGAAAAGTCCAAAAATTACTGATCTTTTGGTAGCAGAAACTATCAAATATCAGTCAAAAATTTCATCTGTCTCTTACATCTCTGAGTTCAGTTCACATAGCTGGGAGTGCATGACTGCTGTACTAAAACCACACTGTTCAATCCCTTTGCTCGTCATCAGAAAGTATCAAGTGCTCTCCCATGAAAGGCATTGCTACAGAGACATATATTCTTTATAATGCACTGTCAGTTGGCTTCATCTGCACTAGCAGAGTCAGGCAGAGCTCATACTTCTAACACATCCTCCAGGCTTTTGATTACACTTCCTTAAAAATCTGTTGAGCTTGTCTGATTGTTAGGAGCTTTCTGAGATGTAAAAACTTCATAGATCCAAATGATGACTGGGCCAAATTATTTTATTTGCTATTTACTGCAACTTAGCAGTTTGGAAAGTCTATAGAAACATCCAAGAGTGACAGCTTGCAGGGAAAAGCTCAGTGTAGCTTCTGCTGTTAGTTTAATGAAAGGGAAATCTCTTTGCCTCCAGACTATGATTTCTGGAGGCCCAATTTTCTCCTGTGGTGGTGTGCTCATTACTAAACATGCTCACAGAAGTGTAGTCTGCAGCATGTACCAGTTGCTGTCCGTCAGAATTCCAAGTGCAAAGCTGATAAAACAGGGTCAGGGGAAACATCCAAGTCTGGAATAGGGCTGCAGTGACATAGCATGAGTTTCCATCAAATGATAAGTTGTAAGGGTCTTGTTTTCCTTAGCTCATTTGCATGAAATGTTCTGCCAAGAGAAACCACTTGCCCTCTGTTTGCTTTAATGTGTAAGCTAGGTGGCCTTTTATTTGAGCCCAGACTGGGTCAGAAAGAAAGAAAGCAAAGCAGTTTCACCAAGCCATACTATTAATTTCTCAAAGCCTCCATAAACTGTAAAAGAGATGGTGTGCATAGGGAGCCACTCACCAGAGCAGCTGGGTGCAGCAGGTGCATCAAGAAAGTGATGGGAGAGGAGAGGCAGTGCCATCGTGGTGGTGGCCTGGGGCAGTAAGGAAAGCTTTGCAGGGAGACTGGGTCCCTATTAATAACCTTGCTGATGTTTAGGGAAGAAACACAAACTTCAGGAAACCGACTTTTTTTTTCCACTTCAAAAGGGACTAAATTTCAAGAACAGATTGAGAAAAATTGCCTCGGTGATAACCTGTGCTAATACATGAGGCAAGAAATGCTTGACTGGGATATCTTAGCAGACACTGAGCAAAACTATGAATTATAGGGGGAAAAATACTTATGACAATGTTTGATGACTTATGCAAATCACAAATTTGAAAAAGTGAAAATGCAATTCCACTGTCTGTTTGTAATACAAGCAAAATATTTTAAAAACAAGTTGAATATCACAATATTACTAGGAAAGTCAAGCACTTAGAAGTTAGAAAATACATTTTCCGTAAGTTTAGTAATACAGTCTCTGATAACCTCATCAAAAGCCATTTTTGCATGGCATTCTGATTTCACTTAGAGCAGAAGTAGATCATGCTTCCTCAGTTAATGAACAGCTAGCCATTCTTCTTCCTCCTGTCCCATTTGCAGCCCCCTGACGCATACTATTCAAACAACCTTTGAAAATCAGAATGATTAATGTTTCTCCAGTGCTCATCACAATGTTATCCAAATCTTGTTTAATCACACTTATCTTCATAACAGCCTTGTGAAGTGATGGAGCAGCTACTCTTTATGTTTCAGCTGGGGACATGAGGCATAGATAGTAATCCTAAAGTGTCTACTGATGCAGGGTACCCAACCTAAGACCTGTGAGACCACTTTTTTTGATTCGTTGGCATTATCTTGCTCTTTGTATATTCAAAAAAACCCTATTGTTGATGTCAGTTGGAGTGATGAGCTTTGAGCACACATGAAAAATCTGTCTCAGACCAAAACCCTTAAAAGGCAAATTAGTCCAGAAACTCTACTTAGTTTATCTTCTTCAGAATCACTTGGGCATGTGTTGTGGAGATGAGAACTGAATCTGCTTCTTTCCATAGGTGTGTAGATATTAGTGCATTGATATACACACATATACCCAAAAATGTGCATATACATTCATATTTATTTATTCTTTTTTTTTCCCAAGGAAGGAGGTAAATTAAACTATTACAGATAACAGCACCAATGTACCAAGCAACAGAAAACAAGGATGGCAAGGATTTACCACCTAAACACTGCATAATATTTGGCATAACACTGTTGCTTTGGGCTAATTTTAAATTATAAAGCTTTTCTTGATTCTCAGTTTGCTTCTTTTAACCTACTGGTATCGTTTTCTTGGAACATATCTCTTATATTTTTTCAGCTGACTTTGGTCTCCTTGAAGCATTTTTACCCTGTGAATACCTGAGTGAACAAAAGGATCAGATTAGATGGAAGAGGAAGCAAATTCAGCAATAGACAGCAACAAGCACTTTGCAGTACTTATCATCAGTGAAGAAGGTCTACATCTTTCCCAGACAAATAAGCAAAGAGAGCACCAATGTAAATACAGGGATAACCTCAATTAATTCAGTTCTACAGACAGAAAATGTACTTTTTCAGGGAGCAACACAGGCAGAATCTTCCTCAACAGGCGAACAACATTGTTCTAAACAAAGAATTCTAAGTGCATCATGCTCATCTGCTTGGACTAGTTTTTATTCAAAATACATAAAATTGGCCAAACCCTATTTGAAAATTGAAGTTGATGTTTATGCTAATAAAAGATAATTTATAAATAGCTTCTTAATAATTCATGAATAACCTCTTTAGAAAAAGAGGTTATTTTTTCCTTCACATTTGTAATGTTTTAGGACATTTTTTTCTACATGGGTAGCGGATGCACAGTAAAGACATTTCTATTTTCTCTGCTGCAAGATAACATGACACAGTATAATGTACACATGTAACTTGCATTGGTATCTACATGCCAACCTAAAAAGGCTCATTGTCCTTATTAGACTTAATTATATTCAGCCACAACCACCAATTAAGTTGTCACTTAAATATAGAATCAAATGTATGGATAAGATACACAACTTTAATTGAGATTAGTCAGTCCTAGTTGCACTTATTTCCAAAAAATTGTCATCCTCTCTAAAGGACGTATTTATTTTAGCTTTAATTTTTGCCAGTTCACTGTGAATGCTAAAAATAAAAATGGATAAATTCAAAAAGGAGATATTGTTGGAAAAATCGGAATGTACTATGGTCTGTATTATTTATGAGTGACGAGGGAGTCCAGGCAGAAGGGAAAGTTTGCACTTACAAAGCAAACCACATACCTTAGAAATATCTTGAGCTTTGAGATAGAGACAGGGTGTTTGTTCAGTTAGAATATACACATAAAAGCATGCAAAATTACATTTCTAGTCAGTTCAACATATAAAAGCTTGTGTAAAATCACGCAATAGACTAAGCAAGATCCGACAAATGAACCTTTTCACATCAGAGTGATTCTCATGCAAAGTCCACTCTTGGTGATTTTCTGGCATGGCAACACAGAGTAAGAAAAATATCAATTTTGAAAAATCTGAATTCCAGCAATCTAAGCACAGTTCAAATACATCTGTTTACTTTCAACACCAGTGTCTAAGCTGAATGTGAGCTTTTCGATGGAAGGTAACATGCTTGGCTGGCTAACTCCCCCGACAAACAGAATCCCTAACACATAAAAATATCCATTCTCCTATCTACTCCACATTTTAGAAGGCATGTATCCACACTGGCCATGCTCACACTGAAATGATTTGCAAACAAAAACTGGAAAAAAAAATCCAGCTGTTTGTAAGAGGGCTCACAATTTTTTCTTTCTGAGTAGAATCATACCTTTGGTTATAAAATGCCTCCTGATTTAAAATGTACATCAAGTTGATGATTCACATTCTTGAAGAGCATTTTCACAACAAGGCAAAGGCACAAGTATTAAGGTGTCTAGTGCTACTTGCAAATGTGGTGGACTATTGATACTACAGCTCATACTGGTTCAGCTCCTGTGTTACTGGCACTAGAAGCACTGTTTTCAGCTCAGGTAGAACCATTAATCCAGAGATAGAAGCTTTGGAACTGATCCAGGCACAGAAAATTTTATACAAATTCCCTCATGATAGAGAAGGCTACGTTTATCCATCTTCAACTTTTTATCAAGGAATGATAAAAGTTCAGATCAATCTCATTGCAGCAAAGCAGGAGAGGAGGGCTTTTCTAAGAGGAAAGTCTACAGGTTGAGGAAGTATTTTTTTTGTTCCCTCCTCCCCAAACAGATTCCTAAAGTGGAGACACAGGGAAAAGATGACAAGCGCGCATAGAAAAGATTAATTTCTGGTCGTGATTCCGAGCCATCCATCAATTGCTCACATGTAGCCTAATTTAGGCACTTATGCAAGTGAGGGAGGAAAGTGGATGAGAAAAGGAAATGGCTTGTTGCATTCAATATTCAGCCAAAAGGCTATTCATATGATGGAAAACAATCTCTCTGATAATCTTTTCCCCACATAGTTTGGTATGTAAAATGACCATAATTTGTATGATAGAAGCTGACTTTTAGATAAATGTTCCAGCCTCAAATCTCCAGATTTAGTCTAAAGTTTTACCTTTTCATATTTTACACACAACATTTACCTCCTCTTTGGCAAGTTTTCTGGATTTTGGGACTGTGAATCTAATCTGGATCTGGTTGCTTGGGATCCTCCCTGTGTGTAAGCTGGAGCCATCAAAAACTTTTTATGGATCTCTGAACTTTCTTTTCCACTGTGAAATGCATTTGTGGCTTTCACCTTGTCAAGCTGTGTCACAGAGGGTACCAACCACAGCCGATACCCACTGTGACACAGCTTGACACAGCTTGACAGCTGATGCTGGGCAGAAGAAGATTTACAGGAGAATGGCCTCATGATGTTCCCTCTCTACAGCAGGACACACCACCACAGTCCAGCTGCAATGTGAAAGCTGGTTCATGCTCCTAGACAAGGGAATCTAATCCCTTAATAACTTTCCCAGGGCTAGACAGCAGTGTCAGTTTTTCTCTGTTAGCTTTCCTTGAGAATAGCAGAAACAGACAAAATTTCCTGTAAAAACATATGTACATAGTAAAAATTATGACCAAAAAATGTCTTTCCAAGACAAACAACCCACAGCACCAATACTTTTGAGAGTTCAGGTATGTATTCTCATATGTAGGTAATTCTGGTTTGCAACTCTGAATGACTCACAACTTAATGACTTTAACTGTTTTGACAAAATTGCGAACTTCCATGAAAAGAATTACACTGATTTCTTTCCTTATCATGTTTTTCTAAATCACAGAAATCAAAAACTCTGACATTGCTTCCTCTGAGAATGTTTTCTTTCCTGAAATTCATATTTAGACAACATATTTATTTTTTAAAAGCCTTGCTTTTTTTTGAGATTGAACCTGAACTCTACTGCATTTACAAGGCTGGCAGCTAAAAATAACACATGAAGAAAGAAGTCATGTGGAACAAGTCAGGGCGCAACACAAACATTAAGAAATAAAATTCCTTGCAATATTCTGAACTCATAAAGAAGAAGTTAAAGTTCATGGTCACAGAAGAAAAAGCTTGCACAAATCCCGATATGGTAGACTAACTATTACTATAAATTGAAATGCAGCCTACTCCAAAAAATTCTTTTCATAGTAGTATGCCAGTATGGCAATATAAGTAAAGATGAGCAGCTGATCAGATCACCACTTTTTACACACCCTGATTGTTGTAAGGTATTTCCTGGATTTATGCAGGACTGGTAGCAGAATTTAGAGATACTGGTAAAACTGTAGAAAACTACTGCCATGAATAAAACCAGTCAAATGAGCTTCAATTTGAGAAACAGCTTAGAAATCAGTTAATTTCAGAGTCAAAACTCTTAATAAAATTGATAAGATAATAAATTCTGCTGGACTGTAGCATTATCTATTGCTTGCAAAGTGCTTTGAAGTTTTTAGGAAAAGCTTGGTCTGCAAGATATTAAAAAATAAAGAAGCCAGAACATGAAATTTGCATATTGAGAGCATTTCAAGGTAGATATGGATAAAAAAATTTTTACCGAACTTTTAATGGTGAGAAACAAAGGTCCACAAGAGTCAGTTCTGTGGAATCTTCAACTCAGTATATCTTCCTTAACAGCAACAAGTCATCATCTTGAAAATATTGATAGATTATTTCCAGTATTAGACATAACTATGACATAACTACCACAGCCCCCTGTAATAATTCTTAGGAAAATTATTCAATTTATGGTAGTTTTCTAATAATTTAGATTTCAAATTAGAACACTTATTTTTGAATCTTCTTTGCCATGTGGTTAAAAATTCTGCTTTTTACCCAGTTCTGATTCAAAATAGGAAGGCTAAGACTTTCAGAAAGAGCCATGTGCTGCATTGTGTAGCTGACTGGTGTATACATAAATAACAGGGCAGGATAAAGTGGATTTGTGAATGGACCTAATCGTGTGCGCATGCAAACCAAGAACAGTGGCCTTTTATGCTGCTGTTTGTGCAACACAAGTCATGGAAACGTGAAGCATAAATGTGCTGCTGCCTTTGGGCTATTGAGTAGCTATTGCACAACAATTCATCTCAAATTAAATGGCTCCAAAGACGCAAAATAAGCATGTCATTCACCTGCCAGCTCTTCCTTTATTATGCCTGGTGCCATCGTGCTGTATTCTTCCACTGTGGCTGGACTGTTTGCACCACTGCTGGTTTGTCCCTGGCTGCAGCAATATCACTCTGAGTTTTCTTTCAGCAAAACTGCTTTTATTTGGCAGCATCATGACATCTATCACAAGAGTCAAGAGCAAGTCCTTTTTGCTCCTCTGCCAAGATCTTGAAACTCACCTCCTTGTACAGTGAGCAATTTTGCCCTGAGCTAATGCGATTCTTGACCTATCTAAGAATACCGAGAATCAAACCACTGTCTCTTGGGAGAGGCAGATTTAGCAGAATAATATCAAACTCATTGAATCACCATGGCAGCAGAAAGAGAGACAGAGTTCTACCGAGTGAAAGGATCTACAGATTGGAGGCAAGGACACGGGGAAAAATGCCCTCTTCCCTCCCTTCCTCCACCAATACTTCAGAAAGAAGTTCTAGAAAACAACTGTGGGGAGGGAAAGCTTTATCATTGCAGTTGGGGTGTGTGAGAGCCATCCAACGAAGGGCATGAGGCCTGGAGGGAGCCCAAGGGAGGTTAATCAGTGTGTCTCTGCACACATGCAGGATGTGGATGGAGATTATTCATGTAGCAACTTAGTGCCTGTGATCCCTGTCTCTGATGTTAGCTCAGGTATGTTGGAGAACACCTGAAACATCTCAAATGGTTTGGCCCACTAATCATTCAGAGCAAGGTTGTGGCACCCTCATTAACACATTTAAATCAAGCTGGCTACTGAGAAAATAAGCTGCACAGCAAAGTAAACACTGAAAGAATTTGGGCTGTTATCAGCTCTTCTCATATGCAAAGAAGTATTAATTGATGGAAAAGCTACACTCTGGTAAAGTTTAAAAACAGACTTTCTGTTCCCTTCATAAACAATCAAAAAGAAACATAATTACCCAGAAGCAGGCCAAGAAAAAAGGTAAGGAATGGATGTGGTCCTCTCTCCTTAGGTGGCTGCTGCTCACCTGTGAGATCTGGGATGGAGGAGTGATGTCCAGCTGCCTGACCCTGTGTATCAGGTCTGCATAGGAACTACTACACAACCTAAATCTTGTCCATCCAGCTGCAAACCTGCTTCTTGCTGTACACCCAGAATCAACATTAATGTATTCCTTCAAATTCCACAGGGAATAAGATAATAACCTAAATACAAGACTGGCAGTTCTGATGCTTGAACTGATGCACAGGAAGAAGGGCAGAAATCATTCAGGGAACACTGTTTACCTCCTAATTTGCAATGAGATGTCAGTGAGGCTTGCAGTCCCCCAAATTCCCTGGAACACAGAAGAGTTTCGGCTCACTGCTGTGGCTGGTTGTGTCAGGGAGCAGAAGGAGGGCAGAAGGAGGGCACAACTCACAGAGGAAGGAACACATTGCAGTTTTGTGTGGCCAGCATGTTCATTTTAATTGCTGGGGAACAATGCTACTCCACACCACCCACGGCTTGGGCCTGTGGCTTAGTGGCACAGTCTGTCCCTACACATGCAATATGGCTTGCTTGTTTTTTATTATTTTTTAACATTGACTTTACAATTAGCAATTTAACAGTTTCCTTGCCTGTTTTGGAGTGACACTTGCACGTTGCTTTCATTGTAGTTTTTTGTAATTTGAAGGCCGTGTTTCTCTCACCCATGACTCTTGCCAGTGTGGAAGGAAACTGAAGAGGAGTTTTGATGCCCTGAGCTACTACCTCAGGCAAGCAGCTGCCTACTTTGCCTCTTCAGACCATCCAACACTAATGTGGGATTAAAAAGCACTCTTTATGCTTTGGGTACACACTGATAGTAAATCTGTGAAATTTTTAAATAATCACAATGAAAACCAATGTCAAATGTTCCCTGGTACTGGCATACAACTGAACCTTACATAGGGTTCCCCTTCTTGGAACAATTTTTTACTAATCTTGATTTGTTTAAACTGCTTTGGTGCATGATTTGATGGAATGTGTGGAGCAGAAGGAAACTTCGGATTGAATGCCAGATGCCTGCTTCATTCCTCTAACCTACAGTGTTATTAAAATATTACCAACTGGTTCTCAAGATCTATCCACTGCAACAACTTAAAAATAATTTGGATATCAGTTTTTTTGCTTACTGTTGTGTTGTGATTGTTGTCTCTGTTGTCACAAGTATGAATATCAGGTAATGGGTACCATTCATTTTTGTAGTTAGTAGTTTTCCTGGGGTGCTAGTGACAGGAGAAATGTATGCATTAAAACAAGCGTGATGGAAAGCAGCTCTCTTTATAATTTCAGCCCAGCTGCTGTATTGATGGATACAATCTTTACCACATGCTCCAGGTGGCTTCTAATGCCTGACTCCCTGCAGAAACCTCTATTTACACATCTTAAACCACTTATTGGATTTGAACAGGATTTTTCAGCCTGAGTGCAGTAACAGTGTTCACTTATGTAATATTTGTAAATCCTGGCTTTACATTTCACTCACCAGACTATCTTCAGAGGTATTCAACAGGGCCTTTATGTGGTCTGATTCTTGCTTTTTAGTGAGATCCTGTCAACATTTATGGCTACAAAGCACATTGCTAAATTTATTTTCCATCATTGTCAGGGGTTTACAATGAAGTGTAACTCAATTAATCAGCCCTTGCTGAATAGTGCTTTTCTTTGTCACCAGATTTCATATAAAATTCATCTGAAAGCTTTGTATTCAAAGTTCACAAAGGTTAACCTTTATTCAGAGCATGCATCTCCAAAGGCTCTAATCAACTTGTCTACTGTTGTTTAAAACTTCACTTACTACTGTACCAGTTGCTTTGAATTATTGTGTTTGAGACCTTTATTTGGTGCCTGAGTGACTGAACAGACACACTGAAGGCTGAAAAATAAAGGGCTTTTATAATTATGGATGGGTAGAGCACTTACTAGAGGATATATATTCCATCTTGTCTTATGCCTTACAACTGTCCACCACCCAGATAGTTACTGTATGCTTTGTAGCTGTGCAATAAAACTTCAAGTGTTCTTATTCCCCCAGTAATTCTGTGCACAGCCCAGATCTTGTATAATATTTAAGGGACTTAATAATAAGTTAGTGTACTAATTAGTGGAGACAACAGCAGACACCCATGATTTATAGCAAATGCCCAACAGATGATTACACTGCTGAACCACAAGTAAATCTTTTCAGCAGTGAGCCTTTACAATTAATTGCACATCAGTAAACTTATTTTGCTCCTTTATATTAAAGAAAAGGGGAAAAGATGAAAATGTTCCCTTGGAAAGGTGGACCTTATGGTGGCTGCAGGTGTTTCTGCTGATAGAAGGCATTGGTATGCAGAAACAGAACCATTTTCAGATAGGATAAACTTATACTCCTGTCCTCCTTTGTTTAGTATGAAATATTATTCTCCACTTGAGTGATGTTTGCATTCCTTTCTAACACAGTTGGTTTGATTTGTGACCTGAATACAATGATATACATACTAATGATCCATTACATGAACTTACATATTTGGGATTCTTGAAGGTGGGAATGCAAGGGGACAGCAATCTGGCTACATTATTTTTTTTTTTTTAATTTCAGCGTAAATTGCACATCAGTAGTCTTAAACCTTTCTCCTGGGTGTTTTATTTTGTTGTTGTTGAGGTTTTTTTTGTTTGTTTGTTTGTTTTTTTCTCATTTTAGCTGTAATTTTCCAAATCTTATTTAAGGCAAACTGAGAGATAAGGAAATCTGACGGAGGGGAGGAGACAAAGAATTTCAAAAAGTAAAAATAATGGAAAGTTTTTAACAGCTTAATTTTTGCAAAGAACATACTTCTTCTTTAGAGAAATAGGTTTCTCCATTGATATAATAGAAAATTGAAGACTATCCACAGTAACCATTTTTCAAGCAACACTACTATATTCACAAGGCTGCTAATGACATGCTGCATGGCTTCAGGGCAAATCAATTAATCTGAACATCAATATCTCCATCTGTGAAATGAATATAATAATTCTTCCCTTTTTCTTAATTAATTTGCCATATTTTCTCTCCTTGCTTGCCAAGTGCCCATAGCATTCATTGTGGAGATCTAATTCTGGGGAGCGAGAGGGGCTGACCCACAGAGAGGTCAAGAACTCAAGGTCTGGTCCAAAGCGCTCCTAGATGGTGGGGACCTCCCCAAGAGGGAGGTCTTTTTTCTGCTTACCGTAGGGTAACACTGTTCTATGGAGTCCAGAGGTAAGACTTCTTGCTGTGACATCCAGGGAGCCCACTCTGACCCCGTGTTTTGGTCACTGGCCGGTGTTGCCCATCTTTGGCTTTGGGGCATTTGCTCATAAGGCTGTACCTAGAGTGAGCTCCCTTGGCACAGTGCAACTCTGAATAGATATCAAAATATTTTATTCAGAATAACTCTAAGGCTGCCAGAAGCACAGCAATAAACTGCCTTGGTCTCTCATGAGGTACTGACTAAAAGCTTGCCAAAGTTGATGGGCAGTGCTGTCACTACAAATGGGGTCCGCAGCACTTCAAAACAATTAGAGCCAATTTTACTTGGGAACCATCTCTTCCAGGAGTTACCTATCAGTCACTCTGCTGGCACGTTGCAGTCACACTGCTATTACAGCCTAGACACAGCCCCATTACATGACAGTTGCTTTAGAGCACAGAGCAATCCCATCGCACTTACTTTATATTGACAGTTGTACGATGCCACTGTCATAGCACAGATATTTCCTTGTCATAACTTAGCGACATTGTAGTCACATGGCAGATACTTTTCAAGAGCATGCTGAATCTTTTGCATGGAAAACTCTGATAATGGCAGTCCCTGCTTAGTTATCTCTTACCTAGTGTTATGTCAAAAGCATTTTGTGGTGGTCATTTCTTCTTGGTGCTTTGACTGTTGTGCAAAGAGCCATGGAAAAGTTGCCATTGTTGACTACAGATCAAGTTCTGTATCCTTAGAACCACTTCAATGTAAAATTACATTTGAGCTAATTATCTTTACAGCCAGTTTTATATTTGATAGATGCTCCTTAATCTTACTGTTGAAACACTGTAGGCATTTCCTCTGAATTTTGAATTGCTGCCCTTATCAAAGCTATATGAATAATTAAACACATAATTCTGTTTGCATGTTTTCACAAAAAAAAGGAACCATCTCTTTTCCAAAACTTTCATCATATCATTTCTTTTTTCAAGGTTGTCACCATTGTGTTGCATGTATTTAATAAGCAGCATGTGAGTTGAGTATCAATACTGTTCAAATGGCATAACCCTGCTCACTCATTGACTGAGGATTCCATGGAGAAGCTATCACTTCTGCTAATGTTCCTCAGGTTTTTTCAACAAAATGCTACACTGGAAACTGAAACAGATTTTAAGAGACATTCCTCCGTGTGTCTTTGGAAAGTAATTTTTTCCAGCTGTTATCACAAGAATATTTGGAGAGATAAAGAAGCAGTATATGATCTAGGTGAGAGCGTTTAAGTCCTCCATTTCTCTCAATGGAGATTTTGCAGTATTGCTATTCCTGTATACTTATGTGAATATTGCAAAATATGGGTTTTGTATTTGGATACTTTATAGACTGTCTACTTGTGCCAGTGCTTATAAATGACATAGGTACATGGTGTGCCAATGCAAAACCACATTAAGCAAGAAGCCTGATGTTCTGATGATGATCTAACATTTACTCTAGTTAATACCCTTAACACTTATACTCATTTTTAGCACTGCATTACTTAGTCTCTTGAAATAAAATTGAAAATTAAATAATCTTAGTACAAAGTCAAATTAGAAAAGAAGAAATAAGTATTAACATTTTAAGAAATAACCAGGAGAAAATGAGAAAATTATCCCACAAAAAAGAGATTATATTAATACAAACGAAAAAGAAGCAAATCAAGAAGAGGAGCCTGTCCTACATTTATTTTATTCTTATGATTATAGAGATAATATCTGATGACAAATGAACACAAAAAACGAAACCCTACTTGTACTGTTCTATGAATAAAATCATAAGCATTATGCCGACCTGCCTAGTGAAGGCTTCTAGTAATTTCCCTCTTCACGGCACATTTCATTCTTACACCGCAGACGTCTCAGCATGGAGCAGATCTACAGCCAGTCAGTGGCCCCCAGCTTCAAGATTTCTACCAGAGAGCAACAGGCAACAGATGTACATGTGGTCTTGTTTTGAGGCTTTACATGGTGGGGCAGATTTTGCACTAAAAAACCCTATGTTTTTTTTAGGCATCAAGAACTCACCTCCAAAATTCAGGCCTGAGCCCATGGACTGAAATGTGGTCTGACAGCTTCAACGGAATTGCTCAGGAAGTAGACAATCTTTTCAGAATACTCCATCCCTATATACAATTTTCCTAGCACCTCAAAACAAACATATATTTTTTCTCACTTTGGAGGAAAATTGGTTGAAAGCATCTGTTTTTCATGCCTCCACACTTTTTTAATTTAAAGAGCAAACCCAGAAATATATAGCGGAACTAATATGGGCTACAGTCTTTTTACACTCATATGTACTATCTGTAACTGAAGCAATAAAACTTCCAAATACAAACGACCTTTTTTATGTCCACTTTTATTTGTCTGCCATTCAAATAATAAAGAAAGTCTATAAAATAGTTCTACTCTGTAACTCGTGGAGTTAAATACAACTCACCAAAATAATGAAGGAGCAACGTTCTTTTAAATATAGATCCGGTTGTAGCTTAATTAAAGTTAAATACATTCCATTGCTATGAGGCACTTCACAGCAATACACAATTTATTATCTGGAATTAGTCACTGGGTGAAAAAAGTTAAATGCTTGCTGTTTTAGATTAAGGTAGTAGAAATGTAGGATGCTACCAATCTATTTTGTTATTATTTTAAACCATGCTAGCAATTAGTTTTAAGAAATTATAAGCAAAGACAAGGAGTTGATTCTTGGATTCTTTTTGTTCATGCAG
This sequence comes from Urocynchramus pylzowi, assembly GCA_013397555.1. Classification (NCBI taxonomy): domain Eukaryota; kingdom Metazoa; phylum Chordata; class Aves; order Passeriformes; family Fringillidae; genus Urocynchramus; species Urocynchramus pylzowi. The sequence goes on along the minus strand of VZRH01007746.1, from coordinate 1,573,505 downwards.
ATAATTTAATTGTACTTCTATATATTTCAAAATATAAAAATATGGTAAAAGGTTTCAAGTAAGTATGCTTCAATTTTTAAAATGTTTATGAATATGTTAATTTATGCATTGAAATTACCCTGTATTTTGGGTTGTTATGAACAGTATTCTGCTTGTCACTTGGCATTACATGACTCATGTGTGTAATGTATATTGTATATTACTCAGATTAAAAGTCTATGTATAGGGCCAGTGTAAATGTCATAATAATCTATGATCTACAGCAAGGAAATCCTGGGCTAGAGAGCTGGTCTGTCTCTCTGCTTGCACAAACACTAAGGGGATGACTGGCCAGCACACCAGAGAAATGTCTGCACCCATGGGGCCTCGGGCCTGCCCATGGCTGAGGGTCATTGCTCAGCCAAGCTCTGCCCATGCCAGAGCCCACATGCTGCAGGACTAGCTGGCCAAAAAAGATGATTTCACAGGTCATGTGCAATGCAGACCTCATTTAACTCATTTAATAAAAAAATTAGCTATTCTGGAGTAGATACACAGATTGTGTTGATGGTTTTCTGAGTTAAAAAATCTTCTGACTAAATCTGACCACAGTTCCAGAAAAAAAAAACCAATACTTGTTTTACACAGAAGTAGGATTAGAGGGTTTTGTCCATAAAATTAACTTAAAAATTGGAGATTGTCTTTCCTTTGTATTATAATGATACCACTACTATGCATTGCAGAAGGTTCCTTAGTTATGTCCACAAACTTGCCCAAAGAAGCCCAAAGTTTGAAGAGGTTTGAATACAATGATTTACTATTTGATTTTTCAGCAACTAGAGAATAGATGTGAGGTGGATCAGAAAATTCCAGTGTGATTTTTTAAAATAGTTTTAGGTAAATTGGGAAATAGCAAAACATCTAGAGGTCAGAGGGACAAGTACAAGAGGGAACACACCAAAAAGCAAGTAGGAGTTACAATGCAGATTTAAAAGTCATGGTGGAACTCTGGGTACTAACTAACCATTGAGAGCCAAGAGGAAATATAAGGTTACTGAGGCACATGTGACAAGACAGAAATGATGAAAACAGAAACAGTTATGCAATAACTCAATCCAGAAATTACTCAGTGCCTGAAAAGGGCACTTCCATGAACTATCACAGAATGCCAGAAACACAGAATGGTTGAGGTCGGAAGGCACCTCTGGAGGTCATCTAATCCATCCTCATGTATGCTCAAGTAGAAAGATAAGTTGGAGAACATGTGCACCTAAAAACAAAAAAGGAAAAAGGATAGAACCCTTGTTGCACAGGAAATCATTACATGAAGATCTCACGACATATTACAAGCATGACAAATTACATGGCAAAAGTTCAAAATCACTAATGACTGGTGCATAAAGATGATGTGTCATTAAGATTTTTGCCTAAAGAGCAGGACTTCATTTTGCCAACATGTACCTTCCAACTTCAGCAAAAAAGTCATTGCGTTCCAGCAGTACGTGATTGGATTGCATAAAGGTCACGATTACCTGCTGAGCCAAGTGGGAAATGCAGATGAGACACCAGTTTCCTTTGATGAGCCATCCAATAACGTCATTGAAAAAATAGGCACAAAATCCGTCATCGTCAAAACTTTGGGGAATGAAAAAATGTGCATTACAGTAATGCTGGCAGTGTTAGCAGATGGTATAAAATTGCCACCGTATGTGATCTTGAAGCGGAAAACAATGCTGAAGGACCAGCTGCCTACTGGAATAATTGTTAGGTGTCAAAACCAAGGATGGATGTCTACAGACTTAATGAAGGATTGGCTGAACATCATTTGGAGCAGGAGACCAGGTGTGCTGGTGCACAAAAGGAGAATGGTTCTCCTAGGTACATTCAAAGGGTATCTAACACCAGAAATGAAGAATATTATTGGAGGAAGGAATGCAGCCCTTGCAGTTGTACCAGCAGGAATGTCACAACTGTAGGTGCCTGATGTAGCAGAGAGCAAGACCTTTAAAGAATGCTTGTGGCCTTTATGGCTCCTGCTGTAACTCCTACAGCGAGTTGATGAAGTCGTAGTGCAGCACAGCTTTGTCATTGGATCAAGACAACATGAGATCAGATAAATTCAGATGTTGTCACTCAATGCTTTAGGAAAGACTGAATTTCAAATTCCATGAGAGGAGCCAATGATGATTTGAGATCAAAGAGGAAGATGAGGACTAAACGTGGGAAAGAATTTGAAGATGGTGAAGAGAGAGACAGTGATGGAAATGATTGTGCTAGATGGAAAATTTAAATTGCAACAGTAATAAACCATTAAAAATGAAAATAGACTGAAGTCAGGCAAATAATTAGTGAAATTTCTATCCTTGTTGTGTGTTGGTTACAGATATGTAATAAACTTGTTTGATTATAACCTTTTTATTTAGGGATGTTATTTTTAATTCAACATCATTGTCCCTGGGTAGCATGAGATATTGTCTATAACCTAAAAATGCTAGGGAAAACTTTTAATAGACAATATTCTGAGAAAGCAGTATTAGATGAAGAAATCTGAGGAGATAACAAAAGCAATTTGTCTCCAAAATATTTACTGATCTGTTATGTAAAGAGATAATTTGTCAAATTATTAAAAAAAAAGCCAACAACAAACAAACCACTTTTCAACTAGTAATGCTACTGGAGTGAGTGATAAATTCGTTAAGTTTGGGGAAGACAAGGAGGAGGATTTGTTTTGAATGAGGATTCAAACCCTTGTCCATTGTTTTTATTTCGGTGTTGACATCCATCAAAACTCAAGGAAATAACCCAAGTATTGCTTTGGCAACCTGTAAAGTGTGACACAAAAAGGCCAGCCTGGTTCTCCTCACTCAAACCAAAACCAATAGAGCTACCATTACACACCTTCATCTCTGAAAATCTGGACAGTTCACAGATCAAGCTGCTTCAGAGACAGTTGAAGAAGGAAGTTACCTCCAAGAACTCCAAGACCTCCAAGACCTTGATCATTATTGAAACCTTGCCAGAAGAGATCCAGCTCTTCCCTTTGTGCAATGAGGCTGTTGTCTACAAGCAGCAAATCTAGATAGTTAGAAAGCCATGAAATTCTGATCCCGGAAATCAATAGCCCAGCAGGTGCCAAAGCTGTGCTGTAGAACAGTTTAAAAAGTCAGTGCCCAACTTGAAACTCAACTCTTATTTGTGCCAGGAATGGCCTTGTGAAGCAGCCTCCTGCAACGAAGGGCACCAACACAGTTGCCTGTGCTGGAGAAAGTGAGAGGCAGAGACACCAGCAACAAGGTCAAGAAAAGACAGGCATGAGCCAACAAAGTCTTTCCACTGACTTCAGTGGGATTTGGATGTATTTGCAAATACTTTCTAACTCAAAGGTCAGCCATGGAAAATTTGGATGTTTAATACTAGTCTCTTTTTTATAACAAAATATTCTCAGCCTAAGAATTTCCAGGTGTACAGCACTTTTTGTGTTGTTGTGTGGAGGAGATTAATGGTCTTTTATTGTGAAATACACTTGCATTATAACTGGTTCCCCAGTACATTTATTTCTTCAGATATATATTGCTTTATTTATCCATTCCTATCAGCTTTTCATTTTTTTTTTTTAATTTTTAAATTTTTTTTTTTTTAA
>VZRH01007746.1:1476184-1569766 GCA_013397555.1 Urocynchramus pylzowi | reverse complement strand
TTTTTTTTTCCCTTTCTATCAGCTTTTTTTTTTTTTTTTTTTATTTTTAAATTTTTTTTTTTTTTTTTTTAAACATTGGTAGTGGATATAGAGAAGCCAGGAAAATTCAAGGCAAGGTCCAAAGCTGACTATTTTTTTCTTTCTTTTTTAATGAAGACTGCAAACCAGCGCTGATGATTTCAAAATGTATGTCTATAGTTTATAAGCACATCGACCTCCCTGCCATTCTGTGATGGAGCCTTAGAATTCACACAATGCCTGTCACTATTTTTCAGATATTTAATAAATCTGGCTCAATGATTTTCTGACAATTCTCTACCAAAATTATACAGGCAGTCTGAGACCCTCTTTAAAAAAAAAAAAAACCAACAACAAAAAACCCCCAAAAAAACCAACAAAAAACCAAAAAAAACCACCAAAAAAGAAAAAACAAAACAAAACAAAACAAACCCAAAAAACACTGCTGTATGGATTCAATTTTGAGTCAATAAATTGTTGATTAATCTGGCTCATGGTGTGTATAAACTCAGGTTTAGCTCTATTGGTAATCATCTCCAGAGTGCCATACAGCTGCATGCTTTCATTTCACACCAAGGGAGCAAGGATTAAATCCCTAATGGAGAAGACATATAAACAGGTTTAGACTCTGCAACAAGCACAGTCCCCATGGCAGCATATTTGTGTATACTGCATGTGAACGTGTGGAGAGGAAGGAGAGACTGGTTAAAAAAAAAAGAAAAAAAAGAAGGTGAAGGGTGACAACAGAAAGGAGAGGGAGAAATCCAAGTGGAGAGGGCAGTAAGTTTAACAGGGTGCATTGCTGTTTGTTAAGCACCTCCACCAGCCACACTCAGGTGGCATAGCATAAAATATCTCTCCTGCTCTGAGTGACAACATATGTAGGGTGACAGTCTGAGACTCTGAGCTGTTGTGTGCAGGCTGCTGATAGCCCTAAACTCCTAGCAGCTCCATGAGCTCATTAGTATGCCGCCCTGGCCATTAGGCCTTCTGTAAAATGTGGGTTTACCCAGACCCGTATTTCCCATCATATAATCTTCACAAAGCTGTCCCAAGATCTCTAATACAGCAATGTTAAACAGAATGCATTTGCAAGGCTTTCTTTTTTCTCAGAGAATTTTAATCCCATTTATTGGTAACTAGCTTTTAAAATGACATTTTTCCTTGCTGCATTTAGCTTAGTCCAAGGGGAAAAAGGAAAAAAAAAAAAAAAAAGATGCCAGATGTCACGGGGCCAATAAGCAGGTGGGCCGAAGCTTCTGTACCAATTCAAACTGGCACTGCATCAAACCTGGTGGGTATAACCTTTAATTCAGTGCTTCCCTGGCACCAGATCTAGTGCCATCTGCTTAGCTTTGCTAAGCTGTGCTTGTTTCTGTGCAGGGACGATGCCAACAATGCAAACTGTCTCCTACATGTGCAGGGAATCATCGGTGCAACTAGTTTTTCAAGACCCATATGGTGGCATCTGCAAATGTACACTGTCAGCATTGCTACTTGTACCACCCTTCGTGTTTAAGAATGGAAGGAGAGAGCCCTGCTTTGCAATTCACATCAAGCTGAAAGGATATTCTCTCCCTCTGCACTCCGGCTTTTAAGGGCAACCCTGGGACAAAGAGAACATGTAGCTTTAAAAGAGGAAGCAGTATAGAAATCAGGCTTGGGAACTGGGGAAAATCAAGAAACAGTTGGCAGAAAAAAGGATGATTTTATAGAAACCCTCTTAAATCATTGCCTGAAAGCTTCCCCAGTGTAGTTAAAGCCAAAAAATCACTGTATCTTGACTCTTGGGGCTATTAAATGGGTTCAGTTCCAAGTCACCCCATGATATGAACACTTCCACTTGTCAGGAATGAATGTCATTCTGTCACCTCTTCTCCATGAGGTGGTACCATCAGAGGGACAGAGTAGGTAGAGGTTGGCTCCAGCACAGCTACTTTGGTGCTTATTCCAGGCATTAAGAAGAATGGCTACTCACACACAGTGGGGAATGAAATGATAAGCCTATCCACAAAGATGAGCAAACCAGAGCTCTTAAAACTCATTTCAAGCTCTCCAGTTTAAGTTTCTCTTTGTTAAGAGAGCAGCAATGCTTCCTTCCAACTGCAAGGATGGCAGGGGGGGGTATGTGGCCATGGACAGCTGGTGCCTCCTCCTGTCCTCTCCTGTCCTGTCCTGTTCTCTCCTCTTCCCTCCTGCTGCCACACACTATCCCCAAGAGCACAGGCTTTGCCAGCACTTTGCAGAGCCAACAGGTGTGTGTGTGGTTGGCGGGGAAGGGCAGAGAGGCACCATCCTTGCTCACACCTCTGAGCACTGGCTTGGCATTTTCCACTCCATAATTTGGCCAGTCAGACATTGCCACTGGCTCTGTTATGTTCCCACCTATCACTTATGTCAGTAAGCAAGTTCCTGACACACTGCTCTGCCAGCCATCATCAAAACACCTCTGTGCAGTCAGGAAAAGTACGTGTTGACCACAAAGAGCAGCTCTCCTTACTGCAAAATGATTAAGTGCTCTCACAGAAGGCCAGAAGAATTGGCACTGAGGGGTTTGAACAAAGACCCTTCCTTCAGATTGCAGACGCTGGGGTGGAATGGTTAAATACAAATAGAAGACTTTTCTTCAGTGGAATAATTTTCCATATTTCATTTCATGGAAATATTCTATTGATCTAGCAGTCTTCAAAAAAATCACATTTATATAGAGTATAATTCTACTTGACAGTGTGGCTTTAAAGCAAATCCTTCTTCCCTTGCTCCATGTTCCTCTGATTCCCAAACAGTTCTGTAACAATTTTAAATAAGGATAAGGTTAATCCAGCAGCTGGAGAATTATGAAGCCTGCTACCATTGTCCTTTGAAACCTCAAGCAGGTCTCTATTCCTACAACAAAAGGAGGGCTCCCCCCTCCTTTCCTCTAAGTGTCATTGCACTCCTACTGCATCATCAGTATTTCCCTCTCTGGGTCAAATTCTGCTTATAGGTCAAAGAGGAGGCAAAAATTATTCTTAATTTGCCTGAAAGTTATGAACCTTCACTAATTCATAGCTTGGTTTCAAGATGTTTGGATTGAACCTGTAACAAGCTATGCCGGTATTAATCTTTCTTTATTTTTAATTCTATCATTTGGGTTGTCTTTCCTTTATTTAGTGCAAGATAACTGATCAGCACCAAACACAGCTGCAAGCCATATCATTGGTAATGAATAAGGACTTTTTTGTTGCTGTTACAAACTTGCAGATAGCTTTAAACTGTGACCTTTAAATCACACTAGTCCAAAACTGCCATTTTTTATTTTTACACTCCATATGTTCCTTTCCTTGACATTCTATCTCCTGAAAAACATTATAATTAAAGATTATAACTAATAGAAATTAAAACTTCCTTTATGGAAGGACCGGTCTCTCTTAGGCAGAAAGATACAAGTAGAAGAAAGATTCATTTATCACTTTGATACATTGACAAAGAATTTATGCTACAGTAATCTAGCTCTGAGTGTAAGACTATAATTTCTTCCTCTAAAATAGTTCACTATGATTGGTATACAACCTGCAACAAGTTTCTGAAGGTCTCATCATGCATACTTCTACAAACAGACAAGAAAAAATTGCACTTCTTGCAAGTTTGATTTGGATGTTGCTAGAGCATTGCAGAAAACAGTTAATGGCCCAAACCCACTGCCAGCACTGTTAAGCAGCATTTTTGTTTTTACAAGGAAAGATTACTTGCAAATACTCCCTCTTGTGATCAAAGCTAGAAAACCAATGGAATCGTTTCCCACTGGTTCAAATCTTTCTGATTGACATTGTTCAGGTGTTACAAGTAGCCTGCATGCAGGATTTTTAAGCCCTTCCATTATTTGATCCTGTAAAAGTGATGGTTGCCTTTCAGAGACATTAAAAAAAGGCTCATTCATATCTTGATGAGGCAATGCATATGCTGAGCTTCTTATTTAATTTCATTACTCATGTGAAGAGGCCATATTTGAAAGGACATATTTGTTTCTCCTTTCCTAGTTGATAAGAAGATGTTTAAAAATTGCATTGGTTGGTGAGTCTTCAAGGAAATAAAGGAATGTTTAAAGCAAAACATCAAAGATCATTTTTTCATCTTAGTGTCTTCATTGAGTTAGAAAAATATACTTTATTCTGATGTAAACACCTTCACCCTTGAATTTCACCCTTTGACATGGAGTAGCCACTGGACATTATGAGGTGGAAAATATCTGCCTTAAACTTTCCAGAAGAGTCATTAAAATGCATACAAAAATCTAAAAAACAAAACCAAAATACATAACCCATGTTTGAAAGAGCTCTTAAGCTGCATTTTCCTGCTTAGTCCAAAAGAAATGCTGGCCTAAGAAAATTCATTTTAAGCCCATGGAATGACATCTGAGTTCTCACTCAGAAAGCTCAAGTTTGAAAAAATTCAATTGTATCTCTTAACTAATTTTTATTTTTCATAAAAATATTAGGCCCTCAGTGGTGCCTTGTGCAGATTTAAGTCTTAAGTTTAGTGTCCTCACATGTTACTGAGAGTTTGTCATTAGTGCATGCTCTTTGTTTAACTCACTAGAGGAGTGCCATCATGGGTTTTGTTCCATCAGTCACCATGGAAGAGGAATGACACTTCATAAATGAAGTCTTGGGAATGGTTTGATAAAGAGAATTTTGTCTTGTCTTATTTTGGCTTGTTTTGTTTTGTTTTGATGATAAGAAAATGTTAGTTAAAGACAAAAATATGCTAGGGAAGTTAGAAATTAAATACCTAGACTTTGATCCGTTTATTCAATTTTACCAAGTTCTAGTTGCCCTTTCCAGCTACCCAAGGTAAATTAAAAGGAACCATGATCACTCAGGCTTTTCTATGTGGAGACCAAAACTGTGAATGCATCTGGATTTGCTCATCTTTCTAAAAATTACCACATGAAATGTACACGCACTATTGCACAGTCAGTGGAGAGCCTCTATTCTGAGCCACAGCCAACCACGTCTCTGGAGGATCCCAGCTCTATGTCACTCTCCTTTCCCTGCACTCCAGTGCAGAGGTTTACCTGGTTTTTGGGGGGTTTTTTAGGGTTGTTTTTTTTTTTTTTTTTCCACTGGGTTTGCTCCTGAATGTTTTTCTGGATGATCTTACAAATGCCACTGTAGCACCTGAGTCAACAAAAAGCTTTTGCTCACTATTTTACTGCTGCATATTCTATGCCATCTACATTCTATATCTAAAGCTATGAAATAACACTTATGCCTTGGCCAGTTTTCTTCCAGGGTCCTCAAGGCTCAGCAACAGAGTGCCACATGCTCCAGAGTAAGAAATGATCAATAGAATGTGCCCCCAGTATTTTTGTTCATCTCACTTGTTTGTGTCAAAACATTCATATCAAATTATTTATTTCCTGTCTGTAAGCAACAACTTAACCTTGGTTTGTCTTATCTTCTAAATGAAAAATCTGCAAATAAACCAAGTATAATAGAGCAGACAAGGCACAGCCCCTAAGCCCAAATTTTGCTAGAGCACCAGACTTTCATTTCACAGGAAACAATGGTCAGGGTAAAACCCTTCAGCGCTTTTCACACTCCACTGAATACTGTTCTAGTGCATTTTCTTCAGGGCCATTAAAAAGCACACGCAAGAAACTGTCTCTGGGTTTTGGAAGTTTGGAGGACAGCAAGTCTGGCCCCCTGAAAGCAGGGCTGACCTTTCTAAAGCATTTATTCTGGCATTCCAGGGGCTGAATAATCTGAGAGACAGACATAGAGCACATATAAATAAATGAATCACACAGAGGAATATGAACATTCCCATGCAGGGTATGCCTTTTGCAACATGTTAACCCTTTCTGCAGAGAATTTATGGACAAAGATGTTGTGTTGATAGCTCCAGTCATCTGTGCTAACTCTGCCATAACTTCATCCATGTGGAGTGAACTATGTCTTCAGCAATGTCTGGAATGTTCCCACATCTGCTTAATTTGTTTCAGAAATGCCAGCAGTGTCACAAAAATGTTCATCTACATAGGCTTGTACAGGGTCTCAAGCTCTAATAAATACTACTACTTATGAATCAGTGACATTATTTTTGTATATTTAAACCGATTAAACACAATGAGCAACAACAGAGACAAGAAAAGTATAACCCCCACTGCCATTACATTCCCATTCAAACAGATGTTTCCTTTCCTTGTTTTATAGACTGGAAGAAGTAAATTAGTTGCAGAGTTTGACAACACATTTTTTACAGCAGCTTACAAACTATTTAAAATCACTAAGCAGGAGTATTAGCATTCCATTTGCTCCAAGGCTACTATGGTGGTGAAATAGGTTTAAAGGCACTTCCTAAAGCCTATGAATGATTCAAACCTACTTAATATGTAAAATCATATATACATGCCCTCTCTCAGATATTACATGCTATGCCTATCTGCAAAGGAATACCCACCAGCATCTAAAGTATAGTCTTTATTTTTATTGAGGAGAATTCCAGTTCTAAATGGGATCACTTGCCAACCACTGTAGAAACATATAATCTCTGTTCACAAAGAATTTATAGTAGGATTGTAAATCAAAAGGTAAAAGGAAGATTGAGTCAATGAACAGGAGTATGAGAAATCCAGGTGAGGCTGTAGCACCCTAGAACACTGAGATGCTTAACCACTCTCAAGATTCAGACAGCCAGGTATATATTGATCCTGTCAGAGTGTGTGATTATCCTGTTATGTCATTCCTGGTTGTCAAAACCAGTTCCTGCTTGTTCAGTTGATAATTATGCTCCATCCTGACATGCTTTCTGTCCCCACCCAAAAAGAATAATGGTTATCAAATCACTCTGTGAACAAAATATTGGTATTTATTTGATGTAAGGAATGCCTGTCACAGTAAAAAAATAATTTAAAAAAAAATGGATTTTTTGAGGTGGAGTTGCACTACCAAACTGTTATAGACAAACATTGAAAAGCATAGGCTGAACATATTTTTATAGAAGGTTGTCCTGGTTTTCACCAGGACAGGGTTAATTTTTGCAGAGCAGCATGGCTAGGACCTGGAAGTTATTCTATACCACCTAACTTTCTGGGGATGAGGAAGGGCTCCCTTCTGTGTAGGGGTAGGGTGGTGGTAGCTCCCTGTGGCATAGTGGTGAGCATTTGCATGTGAATCCCTGACATCTCTCAAACACCTTTCTTATTAAATATCATTGCTGTAAATATATTAAATATCTAATTGCTGGGTCCAGTAAATTGTTCTTATATCAACCTGTGCTTTTTACCTTTTGTGCCTCCAATTGTCCTCTCCAGCCTGATGCAGGGGAAGGGGAGGAATGAGGAAAGGGGGAGTGAAAAACTGGAGAGTGCTTTAGAGCAGTTTCAGTGGGAACACTAAATTGGAGAACACCATTCCTAAAGCACAACAAAGGTAGATTCCCATACTGTCAAGTGAACATGTTTCAAAGAAGAATACACAAAACCTTGCATTTAATTCTTGCCCTCGCATGCAGCACATGTTGGGTTAGGTCCTGCAGGAAACATTACAGGTGGAGGCGCATGGGTAAATATCCAAAGGTCAGGTCAGGTCAATCAGCAGAAGGAGTTTGCACAGAGGCAAACTGTCAATTTCAGGTATGCATGAACAGGGAAAGATTTGGGCTGAGAAAACACTGAAATATAGTTATTTTGGAGATGGCTGAAATATTAATTAACACTTTCTTTTCCTGAAAGCTGTCTCATGACCTTTGGTGAAGGAAATGAAAGGAAACTCTATCCTGCTACAACTTCAAACCTTTTCTGCGTGGCAGTAACACTTGCATGGTGTCAAGGACTACCTGGTCTAACAGCCTCCATACCCCTAAGATGCCAATCAACCTTCAGTTCAAAAGATGGAATCAAAGATTAATAACATTCAGTCTGGACCCATCCTGAAGCATGGCAGTCAGGTAACCCATGGTGGTGAGATGGAGAGCTCCACATAATGGAAGTGAAATCAGCAATTCTTTGTTTTCTTAAATCAGAAGTTTGCTACAATGAAAGAGGAGTGCTTCTCTTAATGGCTTCTGTCTTTCACAACTTTGCAATTTCAGCATAGTCTCTAAGAAGACACAGACAAGAAAAAAAAATCTCTGTAGTGCATGTAACAGCTTGTTCAATGCAAGGGAGAGAGACACTGTGGGATCAAAAGAGGACAACAATGTCTCAGAGAAGTCTCCAGATGATGAGAAAACTCAAGCAGATTAAACCTGTTGGCAAACACACTCTCTTTTATTCATTTCTGCAACTGAACTGCTTGACCCATTAGAGGAATAGCATTCAAACACAGCCTTCTGGCCTAGCTACCTACCTGGGGGTTGGCATTAACCCTCCAACAATATGGTTGTGAGGAAGATGCAGGAGACAAAATATCTCCTCTTCACAACAGAAGATTCATATCAGAGACAGTACAACCATATGACTGAGCAGACGGAAAGTTTGGGACACAAGATACATGAACAAAACTTCAAAACTATTTAAGACAATCTGAAGTCTGTGGAGCAGGAATTCAGGAGAGATGCAGGAGAAGAATACCATCTTAAGAGAGAGAATTGAAGAAAAGTATGTTTGAAGTTACAGCAAGAATACAAGGACAGGAAAGTACTGGCACAGCTAATGCAAGCTGTTACATTGATATATATGTCTTGATCTATAATAACTCTGGATTTGAACTTTTTATACATTTAAAAGAAAGGCAAAGAATAAATAGCATTGAATTGGTTTGAATTAGAATATAATATTTAGGAAATGAGAATTGAAATCTGACCAGGAAAACCCACAGAAGAATAAATAGATAACATACCTGTAATTTAAATTGCAATGCCCAAAGTGACTCTAGCAGTGCTCTCATGGGGTCTAAGGAACCTACAATGCAGCTAGGTGTTCTATGTGTACCTCTCCCACAGCTCTGCAGATTTCTATGCTAAGAGAAGCAGCAGTGAAAGTAAGAGAAAGTTGAATTATACTGTGGTGTACTTAATTCCAAGAAAGGACCAAACAATCACCTGTAAATGATTTGGAAAACAAACAAAAACCAAAATTTAAGGAAAAAAAAAAAAGAAAACCAAAGCCAAATCCCCACAACAATGATAATGACAAAACAGGAAAAGAAATTGAAAAGCAGTTAAGTGGTGCACTCTGAAATGTCTCCACTGAATTATGATAAGTATGTATTAGCTGCAGTATGTTTATCTATGTCCACAGGAGAGGATTAGCTGCAAACATTCTTCTGAGATAAACCAGAACTATTTGGTGCTGGCACTGTTAAATTTTTGTGATATGCAGGTGTTTGAAGTATGTGTGCAGCTTCCTCATTGGTTTTGTTCCAGGTATTTCCACTGAGAGCATTTTTACATACTAGATGTGACGAGGTGCATGGAACAATGGTAGACACTCCATGCACTAGCAAAAATAGCTTTATTCACATTGAAGCTTAAAATAGTTTTGTGTGGTAAAGGCAATGAATGTAAATACTCCCCTTGTCAGGAAAACTTGGGGTCAGTGAATTTCACCCACTTCCAGTTGGCAGGCATCCCCACAGGCTGTGCAGTGCAGTGCTCCTTACATATGGATGACAGCAGAGCTGCCCCATTTCTGACAGGGGAGAGGGTATGGTGTGAGCAAGGATTTAGGGGCCCTGGGAGATGCAGTTGTAGGTAGAAGGGTGGGTGAAAACAGTCCTCCACAGTGCCTGGTATCTTTGCAATGCACCTGTGCTGCACCAGAGCTCTTCACCCAGCCCACTGCAATTTCTGTCCTGCTCTAAATGGCTTCACACAAAGTCAAGATCTGCAGTTTGTCACCTCCCACCTCTTCCTGTTCCCAAAGCCTTTCAGCTCAGCTAGGCTCCAAGGGTCCAATTTTCCTAACCCTCTTGACGTGACAGGCCTGGAAGATTTCTCCACTGACTTTGAAAGTCACCTGCTTTCTCTCTGTTTGGTGTCTTTTCTGATGTCCTCTGCATCCTTATTGCCCTGAATGTAGTGGCCATCATTTAGCAGTAATTTAGGTATTTATTTCAGAAGTGGTGCTCTATGTGACATGCAAAATCTAGGCACAATTCTAATGACTCACTCCAATAGTCTTGATGCCAATCTAGACACCTGAAGAGGAGGTGAATTAGACAACCCCCCTGAAATTTTACAACTGCACATTTTTAACTTCTCCAGTTTTCCCTGAAAAGCAATGTGTTCGAGTTAGAGGATTTTTCCAAATAAATAATTTCCTACATCAGCAAATCTAATCCCTACTATGACTTACAAGTATTTCATTCTGCCAAAGGACTACTTGTTAACTGTTCTTCTCCTGCCATTCCTGCTGTTCCACAACTGCTTGGTCTACACTACATGCACCTAAGATGTCATGGCAGTCCTCTACCTTCAGACTGATTCATGTGCAAGGCCACTATAGACTTTTACACTGTATGTTTTAATCTTTTTTCTTCTGCCTGCTGAAAGCCACATTCTCAATGCCTATGCAATGTGACCTGTTGCTTACACGTAGTTTCCAGTGTGTTGGATGGTTTATTTTTTTTAAATCTTCCCTTGTCAGTGTTCCAGTTTCTGAAACACATTATTTTGTTCTATGATGCAATTGGACCTTGAAGTCTCCAACTATTTATCTACATGCACCCTTCTCTACTACACCTGTCTTTTGTCACAGGTGATTCCCACTGGAATTTTGAATTATCTATGAGATCACATTAGTATTTCATTACTAGTAACCATAAAATGTGTTTCACACTTGTTTTCTTAAAGTCTCACATTTAAATTCTCATCAAGTTGTACAACTTTCAGATGAAGCCATCAAGGATTTTTTGGCACTAACCTTGAGATGAAAGAAGTGTATTTCCAAACATTAAAGATTACAACTTACTGATAGGTTCCAATGGACTGTGGATCTACTCCTGTGTCTCTTGAGTTAATGGGATTTTTACTTCTGATCACAGCTGGGACTCCATCTGGCTTTCATTAACTGTAATGCTAGAAGCATTAAAAATTTAGAACAATAACTTCCATTAAGTAATACACCTAAAGTGGACAAAGGTCTACCTACACTAATTACAGGGCAAGAACATATATATATATATATATAATGACTTGAAGATAAAGTCTTGACACACTTTTTCTGCTCATAATTAAAGGAACAGATTTATTAGTCCTACTAGAAGTGGAAAATACCTATGTTCTAATGGAACTTATGGACTTATAACTTCCTAACTTTTATTCTGAGTTCTGGAAACAACACCAAAAAATAATTTCAAATGGCTCACATAACAATACAGCATTAAAATATTCTGCTATGCATCTTAAAATGACAGAACAGAACAAAATTACCACAAAAAATTAATTTAAAAACTTAAAATATCAGCCCAGAAATATCTATGGTCTTAATTCTGTAAACTATTTCAGCATGTCCTTTAGCCCTTCCACACTAAGCACAGCACTGTAGTACACAGCTAATTATTGCCAAGAATGTCAGTAATAGAACTGGATATCAGGGTTGAGATACAACATACCAGAACATCAAAAGAACATCAATATCATATCAGCAGATAATGCACTCTGCTCAAGACTTTGGAGCAACCAAACTGAACCATTCTCTCATCTTCTTCCTCTGCAAATCTGTAGAGCATCTTACTCACTTGTCAGGTCTTACCAACAGCTGAGATTGAGCCACATTGTATAAAGTGATTTTTAGATCTCTAAACAATTAAAAAACCTACAACTTTTAAAAATAAATCTTTACACATGTTTTTTTATACCTATATTTTACATGAGGATTCAAGGTTCCTGAAGCTTCAAGAATTTGTTCTGAAATAATCGGACAACTTTTTATTCCCAGTTCTACCTTCATGTATGGTCTGGTCTGCTTATGACTATTGCCTTTAATCATTTTTGTCATATTTTCAAATATACTTTCCACTTCCTGTTTTTTAATTCCCCTGCTGGACAATAACATGTTCCTTCCCAGTTCTTTTTCCTATGAGGCAAACACACCAAGATCTTCTAATTTCTTCTCATGAAAGCAATCGATTATTCCTCCCAACAACCATTATTCCAGTTTGGATTTAGCTGTCTTAATATGAGTGACCAGAAACTGCAAAAACTTCTCTGTATGCTCATAATAACTCTTTAGGGTGAGACATGAGGCTCAGCTGATTTATCTAAGAGCAGAGCCTGCCACTTTCTTGGAAGCATCTCTTGGATTTCTCAGACGTATCCTGGACCAATGAGGATATCTTGCTCCCTCTCTGCCATTTCCTGACACTGAGCTTATCAGAGAATTCCTCCTAGTTGCTCCTCTAAGTGACAGCCCTTGCACATTTTGCTATTGAATTACAGCTCTTTTCTGCTATTCCAGTCCTCTAGGTAACACAGATCTTCCTGCATTATGCTTCGATCTTCTCCATATTGACAAAACCTCCAATTTTGTCTCATTACCACACTGCCACTTTTTATGCCTTTGTCATTACTAAAGCTATTAAGGAAAGGTATGAGGAAAGGAAATAGTTACCAGAGGGAAAACCTGAACACATAATTTACTGTGCAGCAACTGCCCACATGCATCCAACCACCTGTAGTGAAACAGAGTAGCTGTCTTCTATTTATCACAGCATACTGAGCAGTGTCTTGAGAGAAATAGGTACTGTGCTTAAGCTGCAAACTCACACTCTTGCCCATGATGGTCATGACAATTGATTAGGTATCCTTAATCAGTCCCTAATGATCCCTCAAGAATCCACAGTACCTCCTTCCAGCCTGATGATCCCCTTCAAGCAAGAGCCATTGTATGATTATATTGTCCTATTCAGCCCTTTAGCTTTTTTTCTAAATTCCCTTCTAATCCCCATTCTCCCTATTGCAATTAGTAAATTCCAGTGGAGCACTATGTGAGATGCCCTGCTGAAGTCCAAGCATATTTGACCTACCCTACTTCTTAGATAAGTCAGTCAGAACCTGTAATTGCCCAGATCACAATTTTTCCTTTCTTAATATGGATTTATACTTCCTACACTCCCTCCATGCTCTTCATCTTGTAATTTATAAAAATAACAGCTATCAAACACTTACTGTTTCATGTGTCATTGAAAATTAAGTTCATGTCTACTCCTGATGCATGATGAAACTAAACTTTCCAGATTCTGATTTTACTTCAACTGTGGAGATTTCAGATTCTCTTCTTTTTCCCTTGGGTACCATGATTCTTATTGAATCTTGAAGCTTGAAATATTTGTTATTACTGAACAATGATTCAATAATTAGTTATTATTGAGTAATTATTCATCTTTGTCCTTGGTAAAAAATAGGAAAATCAAAACATTTTGGGTCTGATCCATAGCTAAATCTTAACCTCACCCACTGCAAAGAAGAATGGCTTTCTTTTTTGTTCTTTAGTTAGCTTTACTACCAATAGCTTTCTGCTATTTCATAGAATCATAGAATACTATCATCTGGTCCAAACTTTCTCGGCAAACAAACGGTCTAGAAACATGGCCCATCCTCCTGTCCAGCTGAATATCAAAAGTGTCCAGTGTTGGGGAACCCACCATTTCCTTAGGGAGATTATTCCAGTGGCTGATTGTTCTCATTGTGAAATATTTTCCCTTTTGTGTCCATCTAGAATCTCTTCACAATTAGAATCACAGATTCATAGAATGGTTTGGGTTGGAAGGGACCTGAAAGATCATCCAGTTCTAACCCCCCCTTGGGCAGGGACACCTTCCATTACACCAGGCTCCTCAGAGCCCCATCCAGACTGGCCTTGAACACTTCCAGAGATGGGGCATCCACAGCTTCTCTGGACAATCTCTTCCAGAGATTCACCACTCCCACCATAAATAATTTCTTCCTAATATCTAAGTTAAACTTGTTCTCTTTCATTCCCCTTTGTCCTCTCACAACATGCCCTTGAAAAAAAGTTCTTTTACAGGTTTCTTATAGACCTCTTCAGGTACTGGAAAGCTGCAATAAGGTCTCTCCAGAGCCTTCTCTTCTCAAGGCTGAACAGACTCAGTTCTCTCAGTCTGTCTTGTTTTAAGATAAGACTTTAATACTTTTTTACTTTCAATGTATTTGTACCTGATGTATTTTCTACATTTTCTCCTTCAAACTTTTAGAGAGATTTTGCAGTTTTGACTTTAACATATCCCAGGGCTCATCCATATTCAAGACACTGAATTTTTAAATCCAGTACTCTGCTAATTGGGTTCTTAATGTCTTAAATAGTAAATAAACCTCATTTAAGCATTTATTTTTATTTTGATTTCATTCAATTAAAAAAAAAAATCACTGCTGATCAGAATAGAATGTTACTGTCTGTGACCACAATTTTTGTAACGCTCTCACTACTCACACCTATTCATAAATTCTTGTTGGTCCAGTGATTTTGTGTCAACAGGGCAGCCACCATGTCCAGAAACAACTGCACCAGGCAAACCTCTCATGTTAGGCTGGCTCCTTCAGCTGTGGCTGCAATCTCCTTTAACAGCACAGCCCTACAGCTGCTGGCAACACTCCCTCTATTCAAGAAGCTGTTTGTCCATTCTGAATCTAAGTGTGCTGATTACTACTATTACTGCCATGTGGAAAATAAGGTGTTTATTAGCCTTCTCAAAAACAAATTTATTCCAAATGTGCTATTTTGTGTGCTGTATTCTTTTTGAACAGTTTATCACACTGTTAGCATTTAAAGTCTTGCACTAACTTTATTTTATTTTTTTTTCCATTTCCTTTGAGCGATTTTCCATTCACTCCTATGGATTGCCACATTCCAAACTCAGGTTCTCTTTGACCAGGGATCACATAAAAAGTTTCAGGTTTCAGGTTTTCAGGAGAGTAAGAAGTGTGCCCTGACAGCTAAGAGTGCCAGCCTGGGGTGCATCAGGCACAGCATGGCCAGGGAGGGGATTATCCTGGGGGGATTGTCCTGCTCTGCTCTGCACTGTGGCAGCTTCACCTCGAGTGCTGGGGGCAGTTTTGGTGACCACAACATAAAAAAGACATTAAACTATTAGAGAGTGCCCAAAGGAAGGCAGTGTGGATGGTGAAGGGCCTTGAGGGGAAGCCATGTGGGGAGTGGCTGAGGGGACTTGACTTGTTCAGCTTGGCAAAGAAGAGAGTGAGAGGAGACCTCATTGAAGTCCTCAACATCCTCACAGGGGGAAGTGTAGGGACAGGCACTGATCCCTTCACTCTCATGCCCAGTGACAGGACCTGAGGGAATGGCCTGAATTTGTGTCAGGGGAGGTGTAGGTTGGATATCAGGAAAAAGTCTTCACCCAGAGGGTGGCTGAGGACTGGAACAGGCTCCCTGGGGAAGTGGTCACAGCACCAAGCCTGAGAGAGTTCAAGAAGGGTTGGACCACACCTTCAGGCACTCGGTGTGGTTCCTGGGGTGTCCTGCACAGAGCCAACAAGTTGTACTCAATAATCCTTGCGGGTCCCTTTCAACTCAGGATATTCTGTGATTCTAGGTTTCTCTTACCTCTGGATTGTCTGCTTTCACAATCTGTATCAGGAAAAATATATTTCTCAATTTATGGTCAAATACTTATTTCTCATAAAAGGCATACATTTTCCTAGTCAAACAGACAATATACTGTATCCCTCCAGCTACTTAATCTGATTAAATGCTCCTTTTCTTCTTAGTGTCCATTCTTTTACATTCTGCTATTTGTTTATCTATGAGTTCAAGAGACCTATATGTACATGAGAAGAGCTTTTATTTTTGAACTGTAGAAATGGCAGGAAGCTGTTGGGATTTTTTCCCTAGCTGGGGTTGATCTACCAGCAAAATGGTTTTCTCATGTAACTATTTATCAAAGTATTTGCTGAATGACTTTTGGTTTTGAATAAATGACTGCAACCCAATTTATTGTAAAACATTTCCACTTTTGATACTCAGTTCCATAGTCTGAAAAACTATGGAAAAAAAAATTCCTGTGATCAGAAGCCCTTTCTCCAAAGCCAGAATTTTTTTCCTCACATGAATTAGTTATTTGTCATTAGTATTGCCAGCAAACTAAAAACATTAAAACAGCGGCTGAACATAAACAAGAAACAAAGTTTTAGTTACAAAATTAAAAATATTGAAAATATTTACAAAAGCATTTTCTCAGATCTGATTTTTAGTATTTATCTCTTTTGATCTAGCCAACATCCAGAACACACTGATGCTCAGAAAGAATAATAAGAAAAAAAACCATCAGTAGCTAAAAATCCCAAGCATCTAGTCTTCAGAAGGAATGGTATTTTGAAGAAAAAGGCTGGAGTTAGAAACTATATTCTGTTTGTTTTCTCTAAATGAATTGGACACATTTATAATAAAATAATGTAATTTTTTATCTGTTAAATTAATTTAGGTAAATTAATTATAAAACAATTATCTGAGGTTTTTGTGTCATGCAGGAAGTGTCATTTATATGCCAGTTGTATGCAAAGAGAGAAAAGGTTGCCCTCTTAATTTATTTTAATGCATGCAACAGTGGAACACGATTTAATTGAAACAAAAGACAAGAGGATGAAAAGAATTTTTTTTCTTTTTTTTTCCCCAGAAAAATCCAAAGCATTTGCATTCAAGGCCTTGAAGCATTTCCACATTATAAATTATATATTTATATGTAAATGGACTTCTGGCTTCTGTTCAGAATATTTGGCAAATTGAATGCTAGATTCTGCTGTCTTTATCTCCATTGAATTGTGAACTATTCCCTGAATATTCCTATAGATTTCTAAAGCTTTGCATAACTTAAGCTACCATATGTAAGCTACATGTGAAGGGTTTTATGACAAAATGTGTGCATCTGTGAGCTTTCTACTCCCCATTTGAAAAATAGTGTCTCATACCTGCAAAACTGAAGCAGTTGAACCTTGGGATCAAAACAAAATGTTTGGATTCCTCTTTTAATCTTAGAAAAACTTTCTCCATTGGCATCTCTTCCCTTCCATGTTGGCATGGATTCATGATGGCTTAAAATCAGTGGTTTTGAGGAAGAAATGGGAAAAGAGAATAAAAGAAAAATCCTGTTGTACTTACAATAGTCCAGGGATTGACAAGGAATACCCTAACCACTGAGCAAAATCATGATCCCTCATACAAAGGGGACACAAGTGCAGGAGGGAAGGAAACTAATTCAAAGTATATAACAAGGTCTTTGTTTTGCTCAGAAATCCCAGACTGAATCCAAGAATCTTTTCTGAAGAAACCACTTCATATCTTCACAACTTGAAGGTCGATTAATTGTTTCCTGGAAAAATTATTTTGTCAGTGCAGTTCCTGAGCAGTTCCTAATTACGGGCTTTATTTCACAACCTTCCATAATGATTATACTACTGGAAAGACAACTGGTTTAAATTACTCAATTCTGACTCCACAAATCGACTTATCAAGTTAAAGGTGACTCGTTGATAAGAGCTATAACTTCAATACCAAGGAAGTGTAGGAAGACATATAGCAGATTACACTTTACCATACTTATTAAAAAAGGGAAGGTAATATATTACTGAAACTTTTATTGTTTGTGGACAAGAAGTCTGAGAAAATGACAATAATGTGCCAATATGAACAATAATGAACCTGATTGCTGCTTTGAAGAACTTACCTTTTCTAATTATTTCTTACCACAAAAAATTAATAAAATATTTATTTTGTTGATAATTGATGCATATTTTCCTTATACTACTTCATATAAAATTTTGTGGTTGTTTGGAAAAAAAAAAAAAAAGAAAAAGAAGGATTTTCCTTTGTTTAGAAAACTGCAGATCTCCATCAAGAGATCCATCTGGAGCTTAAAAGAAAAAGCATTCCAGGTGAATGTTTGAACACAAACCCTCTACCCTGAGGCCTTTTTAAAAAGAACAATTCAGTGGTTTTCTCTTTGGAAAACATTTTAAGTACTGCAGTCGGAGACCTCATGCTGCCTTTCATTCGTCTGGGCTGGATTCTCTATCACTACATTTCTCTCCACCACACTACTGATAAAAAAGCAAGAGTATATTGTAGGATGTAATAGAAATATCCAGGTTTAACACTAGAATGAATTAAGCTTTATAGCATATGATCATGCACAGGATAGAGTCCCACACTCTTTCTGGAGCCTGGGCCACCTCAGTTCCTGCTGCCTCTACACTGCTTTGTGAGAGACCATCTGAGCGCCAAGTCCACAGGAGCAAGAAGAGAGATGGAGATACCAAGACCTCACATCCACCTAACAAGTTCTGATGTATGCCAAAAGTTGAAATTTTCCACTCCAAAGAAAAGAGATCTCCAGCAAAATTGTTATTTCACAATTTGTTGATATAGATACAAAAATCTGACACTAAATGATAGAGCTGATACTGCAACAATGATACAAGAAACGGGAAAAATGTTAGTTTGCTGTCACATAAAACTATTAAAGACAATATTTCACAAATACAAATCTGATAGAAAGTCTGTTGGTTTCCATATGTAGATTTTAGAACGCTACTTTATAAAAAGCTTTCATCCAAAAAGCTACAAAACAAGCATTCTTGGTTGGAGTCCCATAATATAATTTTACAGCAGAATTTAAGGCAGTAGCTCTGCTTGTCAAAAGTTCCAAGGGAAAGGTAGAAGCTCCTGCTGATGACTTAAGATGAAAAATAAATTCTGGTTTTAAACTAACACTTTCTATTTTGGAACATGTATTTGCATAGAAAATGGGGTTTGTCTCATTTGAACAAAAAGCCTTTGCCTTGCAATAGAGAACAGGGGGTGGGCTGTGTCATGAAGCTCAGACAGTAAATCTGGAGCCATATTTTAGTACTGGGCTACCCAGGAGCTCAGAGGCACAGCTGATCTCCTTCAATCTGGAGTCCCTCCTGGAGTGTTAGTAAATAACTAACTGTTCCACTCAGGCAGGTGCTGTTACAAGGCAGATTATAATTACATCTACGCTGTGGTTGCAAAAAGAAAAACACAGTGCCTAGAAACCTTAAAATTAGAATGACTTCAGGCTCAACCAACTCTCTTTAAAATGTGGGCTACAGCAAAACTAGAAAGCCCAATAAAATAAAGTATCACAGCCACCTAGTATAATTAAAGCGAGTCATGCAAAAGATTTACTGGTTAACTGGTATAATTCCCCCTGGATGGGAATACATCTGATCTGTAGCCAGCACTGCTACAAACACTGTTCCTCTCTCTGGAGTCCAAAATAAATACCTCTGTTGCATTTTGGGGGGTTACAATCTCCTGCAGGGCAGTAGGTCAGTGCCCTCTTCAGTGTGACACTAAACAGAAAAGGGGAAATACTGTCGATGAGAGTTTTGCCATTGACTTCATCTAAGCCAGGACTTCATTCCAAGTGTTTCACCCACTCTTAAATTTTAGTAACGCTTATCTTATCTATCCTAAGAAATTTAAATGGCAAAACAACATCTGACATGCATGTAAATCTAGAAGCTTGGAATCTGGGGTGAAGGAAGACAAGTTCTCAAAAATTGGTTCCACATTCACTAAGATATGCTCAGCCTGCTGTGGGAATCTGCAACATTAGTGCTTGATCCTACCTTTCACCAACGTCAAGGGCAACATCTCTTCAAATTTCTGCAGGAGAATGTGGCAACAGGCATGCAAAAATGAGTGAACTCTGCCTTTTTCTGCTTTCCCTCATAAATCACCTTTGTTTGCATAAAGCCCAAGGCAAAGTCTATTGAAATCAGTATAAGCCTTTTTCTTTTGGATCAAGTCCATTATCTGTGTTTCTCCTGTTTCTTTCTCTTTTGGCTGAAATGTCACATCTCACTTAAGCATAGAAGGGTGGCCAACAGAAGAGATGGAGCCAGCTACAGGAGTGTCATGAGAATACATGAATGAGACATGTATATTCATAGAGAGATTCATTTTAAAACAGAGTAGCAGAGCGAAGACACATCAGTTGCTCTTGCACACTGATAATTTACACATTTTACACATTAGTACTTTGCTGTTCTACAGCAAAAATGTAGTTACTATAGCAACTGGTTTGTCATATGACCAGAATTCTATTTTTAATATCATTCAAAGGTACATATTAACATGCATAATATACAGACTACTTATGGGGGCTGAAAACATATATATTAACATTTTAAACCTTAAAAGAGACAATCATTGCTAATTTCTTTTACTATCTGCATTTTTTTATTAGGTTACCTATCTAAAGACTCACAAAGAGTGGCGGAATAAAACTGTCATTGCAGCTCCTAGTGAACTCATGCAGTTCTTCATAAGAACTCATGCAGTTTTCTCCTTTGTGGCACAGGAGACCAGAGGTATCTATGAGGTGCAGAGCTCCTGAGAGTTCCAGGGCACTGCCAAGGTCCAGATGGATGTTTCCAAGAGCTTTGGCTCCTGTGTGTCTTTATCACCAGCTTTCATCTTCTCTTTCTCCCTTTCGGTACCATGCACCTGAGCAAGCTGATTTTTTTGGATGACTTATGTTGAATGAATCAAGAAGACATCTTAAAGCATCAGTTTCTTTTCTCAGTCTAACATATAAATGGTTTCTGTAAAGATGTCATCCATCTGCAACAGACACAAATAAACCATCTCTCAGTATTAGAGAGCTCCTGGAGTCCCTTTCACAAGACAGCTGATATGACACCTTTCTCATTGCTGTTAATCACAATTTATCAAATTTTAGATTTTCAGTCCAGTGTTAAAAATGAGTGTAGAAGGGAATGTTTAAGGTAAAAATAATTTTAGAAAAGGGGTGAGAGTGGGTTGTACAGTTTTTCTTCTTGTCTCATTTGACTTTAACAGTGACAAATTTTTGGTGGTGTGGGTGTGGGGAGGACTCTTACTGAATTTGAAACTCCCATTCTGGGACCAGAATACCCAGACAATCATTTACTGCAGCAGCCAGGGAATATACTCGCAGCAGAGCTTCTCAAGTTGCACCACTTTACAGTTTGTTTTGGAGGCCAATGCAAAGCACTCCTATTGCTCTATTGAGCCTTAAACTACTTAAGATTGTAACTGGTTAGGGAGGGGGAGGTCTCCCACTTCAAATTATTTCAACCTTTTTACTCCCCGTGGAGACTTAACATGCTGTCAAGCCCCCTCTGACTTCAGCTGATGGCAAACTTAGATGGTTTCTACTCCAATATATGGTTTTAACCTTACAGATCCCTTAACACAGAGCTCCATCTATACCATGCCCTATAGCCTTCAGCAAAGTTGTCCACATTGCAATTCTGAACTCTCAAAGGTAACCTTGAAGTATAACTCAGGTTCTTTCATGCTATGTGAAGCTTACAGGAATCAGTCTGCATGTCACTGACTTATGGGTAGCAGAGAGAGGCAACAGATGCAGACCTGCCAGAAGTCAGGAAGGAGGACTTGTGGTATTGCTCCTGCATGTCTGAGCCCAGAGAATCAGGTCAGTTCTCAACATCCTCCAGGAAAAAAGTGCATCTGTCTCTCAGCATGCTCGTGTCATCCATGGAGCCTTCAGTTTGTGGTTGATGCTGAAGCTGACATTCACTGGCTGTGTGACTGTGTTGCTGGTTGTCTGGTGTGGCTAAAATTATTCTCACATTGACCCAAACTTGAATACCAAAGGAAAGTGTCTCTCTCCTGGTGTCATACTGCTGCAACAAGTGGCTTCTAGGGTGCCCACCAGCACTTTTCACATGGAAAGACATGCAAACAGCCTATGCAAAGAGCCCAAATGAAATCATACCCTTGCCTGACAAAAAAGTATGGTCCAAAAGCTAGCATTTCAAAAGGTTTGGGATCACAAGGAGTGTGCAGTTAAAGAAGGTTTGTCGTATTCAGTGGCTAAATCGTTTCGACAAGTGAAAAAGACCTTGCATTAGATGACAGCTCTGATATCTTGGCATGAGGAATTTGTATGAAATTATTTGTGCAGGAGGAGAGAATAATGAAGAATGCCTTATACAAACCCCAGTAAATAAATCAGAACTGCTATAGCATGAAGCTCTGTTCCCATTATTTTGCTATTGTCATGGTATACAGCAGAAAGCTTCATTATCTATTTACATCAACACTCTCACAGGCCAGAATGCTTTTTTGCTTTCTGTTGCCATTATGTTTTATTATGTGTGGCAATGCCATAGCAACCCAAGATAACACAAGTAGTGTAGGGCAACAGTGTAATATTTTCTGGCTTTTGTTTTGAATGAGACAGAACACAGCTACCCACTCTATGCAAGCTATACACAAATACCAAAGATTTAGCAAAATAAGTAGCAATTAGCAAACCAACAGTACTTATTGCAAGCCAGCATTTGTCTCCCTTGTGTTCTAAAGGTTTAAAATCCCTGAAGGGTACCACTACAGCATCTCAAAGGACTGAGCAACACCTGTAGCAGTGTAGTTCATAGGTTTGGTGTATGTCACCATCCACTGATACACGTTTGATCTAATTGAACATACATATGACACGTCCGGGCATCCATGTTGGATCCATCCCATCTGAACTGGGTCAGGTCTTGAATTAATAGGCTAAAGGCTGAGGATACCTTAAGATATGTTTATTTGGCAACCACCACAGCAGTGCTATTTGTAATAGAACTTGTTGAGAATAAATAATCAATATGTGCAGGCAGAGTGAAATGACATTTTTAGTCTCCTGAGACAATGAGTTCAGAGTGCCTTCTCTGAAACATGCGCTGATTACCATGCCATGACCTTGTGTGAATAATGTATTTGGGCAATCAGGCACTGGAAACTATAGAGAGTATGATCAGCCAAAGTACCAAACTTTCCTCCTGCTTGTTAGCTTGTGCCCTGAAATCTCTCTGATACCCTGGGGATGATTTAATCTGCCAGAGCTCAGCTTTTCAATATATTGGGACATTCACCAGAGATTGTCCATGACGTTCACCAGAGATTGTCCATTGCTAGTGGTTTGGTTTTGTGTCTTCTATCTAAAAATGAACACAAGCCAGTTCACACAAACAATATACACTCTTGTAGTAGGCCACTTTGCATTAATTTGACTGCTTTTTTCCTCCTTCATTATTAGAGGGTTTTTTCCTGTGCTGAACTAACTTAGTTATATTGGACGGGGACCAGATGACAACCATTTTGCAAACTCTGACCTATAGATGCTATGCACAGAAACTAGACATCTAAAAAGATTTAAATATGCTTTTATAAGGACCAATAAAATTGGTCTTACTGCCAATGAACAGTGCTAAAACTAATATGTCATTAGAGTTAGTATTAAGCATTGTTAAGGTAGACTTAGGCAGCTACTGAGCCGATGTTCAGATGTTTGGGTGGAAGCAAGAAGAATATTTGGGTGAACAGGTAATGATTGAAACAGCTTCTTAACCCAAAATACAGAAGTATGCAAATGCCCTCAGTGACCTAACTTACATGGATGCCAAAGCTTTACTGACCTCTGTGTGTAGAAATGGATGAGGATGAAAGAGAAAGAAACATTCTTGGAGGCAGACAAGGCAGATTTGGTTAGTGCCAGAACTAGGACTGCAGTGAGCCTCAATGGAAAAGCCCATCTGGAGCAAAGGTTGCTGTCTTAGATAGGCTTAAAGAGACAGATAAGAGAAGACAAAGTAAAGCCCCTAAACAATCTGGAGTAATTTGATCTTTCAGTGTCCGTGGAACAGGATATTGATATTTTCTTGTAAGCAGGAGTAAATGTACACACTTGACTAATATGACTTTTTTCCCCTAACTGGTGTGATCTGTCAAGTGTTCAAACTACTGGATAGTTTCTTGAGTAAAGAATGGAAGTACACTTTATAAATATAGTTGAGTCACAAGATTATTTCACAACCATTTAAAAAGTGCTCATTTTCATAGTACAGGTGAAGCCAGAGTTAATTAGCATTAGTCACTGGAGAGAGCAGTAACTCACCTATTTTTTTTTTTTTGCTTTTGCTAAATGGATTGCAATTACTCCCCCAGTAATACTGTGATAACAAAGTTTAATACATAGAGAAAGTATTAACAGCATCAACAATGAACCATGGGAGAGTAGTAACTAAAGGACAAACTGAGTTAAGCTTTTTGGTTCAAATCTGTAAAAAAATATTTCTCCTAATAAAGACAGGTACTTTCAATATGGTTTTCATGGTTTTCTTTCAACCCTGAAAGAATGCAAAGATTAAAAACAAGAAATCTTAAATAAGCATTAAATACTTTTATAATTACATGCATCTGTATTATTTTATACAGATGTTTACAATTGGGAAGGCAACATTAGAACAACCAAAGGTCTTTTCTGTGTATAAGTAAGCAGGGCCACATGTTCAGGAAACTGAATAAAACCTATTTATTGTCCCTGTAGGTTTGAGGCTTGGGGATTTTTTCCTGTTGTTTTGCTTTTTAATTCTGGTATTTCATCTTAATACAGTTTATTAGCAGAAGTTAAAAACATCCTAGTTCCATCCCATAAAGTGTTGATAATACTGTTAAAGAATCAGATATCAAACATTTCTGATGAGATCCCAATAGTCATGGGAATGGCTAAATCATTCCATAGCAGTACAGTATGGACACTGCAAGTACAAGGCTGTACAAAATCCAGGGTTTTCATTATTGTCCCTAGAAAACAGTGAGTAATACCACCACTGTCCTCCAGATCAAGCTGGAAGATGAAAACAGTTTTGCAGTTCACTCATCATTAAATTTTAATATGTCATGAAAAGATAGGTTGCTCTATTTAGCTCAACATTCAGAACAAGTCTCTCAAAAACCCTGCTGTAGGTAAAAGCTGAAGTCTACAGGATACAAAATGCTTTAGATTTGTAACTATTTTGCAATATATAGCATTTTTTTTTCCTAAGGACTATATTAGAGAGACATGCTGTAAAAATCCAGGGATGCTGCCAGCAATTAGGCAGTTGGGCGACCTAGAAATCTTCTCTGTTACACTCGTGTTTGCTTGCCAATTCTTCATGTTCTGTCCTGAAAGACTGTTTTGTTTTTGTTTACACAGCTCTTGTAGGCAGAATTAGTAAACCTTTTTTTCCTGCATTTGCCAGGTTTCACTGATACAGTATTGGCTTCTCCATTTAGAGGCTTTGGATGGGCATTTCAGAATATTTGGTTTGAACAGAAATCAATTTTCATGTCACCTGAAAGAAAATATCTTTTTAGAGCTGAAAGTACTTGGAATGATCAGTCAGGTAAAGCTGACGATAAAGTTTTTCATGTGGTTTAGAAAAGAGATCTAGATATAAACCTTAGTTAATCTGAGTCATGATCAGTAGGACACCTGCGAAAAGGAAATTCCCTGTGGGGAAAAAAAAACTTTCCCAAAAATATCCCAAATTTCCCATCTCCCCCCTTCCTTCTACAACTACCTTTTCGCTGTAGGTGTTATGTCTGTTCTACTGAGATATTTATAATCTCCCCATTCAAAGCTCTCCTTTGGGCTGAGCAAGGAAACAAGGCAATAGGAGCTCTCAAAGGAGAAGCAATTTTATTTCCTGCCTGAAATATTTTGGCAGAGACTCATTAAGCATGCATGGGAAGAGCTTAGGCAACTGCCTGAGATGTTTGTGATATCTTCTACTCAAACTGTCCAAGTACGTGGTCCATACTGAAGACAACAGTTAAAAATTCAATTATTTATCTTGCTTCTTGGAATAGCAAAGATTAAAATTGTACATTTTTGACATATGGAGCACTTTTTCACTTGCCATTGTCTGAAATGAAAAGAAAACAAAAAGGAAATGATTATGGGGTTTATTTCTAATTTTCAGAATAACTATTTTCCTTTGGGTGGGATCTAGTCAAAGTGTGTTCAGAGTAAGGGGAGGAAGTCTCAGAAACTTATAAGTTCCAAACAAATATTTTAAAAATAAATTTATTTGTCTCTTGGTCAACAAATATTAAAGCAAAATGTAAAAAGAAATAGTTACTAAAACTAGAGATATAAATATAGCAGAGGAAATAAAAATTTAAACAATTATCAAAAGCAGAACTCATATAGCCAATTTCACTGGAAGAACCTCAAAAGATATTAGAGATTAAAAAGCTTAAGACTTCAGTTGCAGTATGTTCTTACACTGAATATTCAGAAAACTTAAAATAAACGTTCTACTATTTAGAATAATAATGAAAAGTAATGTGATGCTGCTACAGAAATGTTAACACTTTCATTACCAGAGCTTGTAATTTAACATATTCTGCTAAAGAGTAAGTTTTTATAGCCACCTGGAGCAGTCACCAGAATTACCAGAAGAATCAGAAAAGGTTTTTTGACATTAGCTTTGCATTTCACATCACTGCTTACAGATACTGTCCACTATTGAGCATTTTTAAACATTTTCAGCTCCAAAATGCTCTGCACTTCATTCTCTGCTCTGAAAATTTCTGCAAGTTTGAGAACAAATGAAAATAAGCTATTTCACATTTTTGAAGTGGAATAGATTTTATTTTGTAGCAGATTAAAATTAAATATTCTAAAGATAGTTTACCACAAACAATCTACATTACTATATTCAAGCCACTGAGTCTATTTTTCAGTGTTCCTATAGATAGCAGAAGATACTTCTATATTTGCCAACTGCAGTGCTTTGTGCATATACTTAGCTATCATCTCACAGTTCTGAAATCCATGAAAACCTGGAAAGACACTGAATGCATAAATGCTAGCTCTCCATCTCCTTTTGCACCCCTTTTCAAAATGCACACAATCCATATCCAAAAAACTTAAGGCTGGAAACAGGGCATGCTCTAGGCACTAGTTTTAGAGGAACTTGTAAGTGGACCATAAATTTTACAGCATATAAGAAGCAGAAGCCTGCAAATACCAGGCAAACACTTGCTCAGTTTAAGACCAAAATATTTTTTTTTCCAGATATAATCTTTCACACTGCTGTGTGTACCTCCAAGAGACACGAGTACAGCCCCAGCAGCCAGCACAACTGAGGCTTCCCTCTGACTGCAGTCATCCATCCATCCATCCATCCATCCATCCATCCATCCATCCATCCATCCATCCATCTATCCCCCATCCATCCATCCATCCATCCATCCATCCATCCATCCATCCA
Source organism: Urocynchramus pylzowi (assembly GCA_013397555.1). Classification (NCBI taxonomy): domain Eukaryota; kingdom Metazoa; phylum Chordata; class Aves; order Passeriformes; family Fringillidae; genus Urocynchramus; species Urocynchramus pylzowi. The sequence goes on along the minus strand of VZRH01007746.1, from coordinate 1,542,724 downwards.
TCCATCCATCCATCCCTACCAGCAGCAGGGCTCAACCTGTGCAAGCTGCCTTCTTCCACACAAGGGATGTGCTCTGCTTTGAAGCAGTTCATCACCTGGATAAATAATGCAGCTGTTTGTTTTGACAGCTAAAAAAAGCCATCACTGTATCACTGACATGCCACTGAAGATGTCAGAAGCCAGGCCATTTCACTGTGCTGAAGTGCTTTTCCTTTTATTGCCAGGCCTATAACGAGATTATTGAAATGATTCAACAATAGTCAAGCTGCAGTTATAGATACTTGTTGAAAGTAAATAATAAAAGCATTTTATCAGAATTGCTGTCATTTTCCTGTTGAGGGATACATCTGTTTCATAAGTACATTTTTATGTGTGCCTGCCTTATGTGAACCTGCTCTAATTTAGTTACACTGATAGGTACAGTTGTAGCTTTCTTTCTAACAATATTAACAGATGAATAGGGCAGTCATTTTCAGACAGCAATTTGCCACAGCTACAGTCAAAGTGGATTGGATTGAGACTGCAACCTAGCAAGAACTAGGATTTTATTATTATTGTTGCAGTTGCTTTGCTGTTAGGTTGGCTTTTTCCTTTTTTCCTTTTTTTTTTTCCTTCTTTTTTTTTCCTTATTTTTTTCTTTTTAAGCAGGCTACTTGTTTCATATGCATTAATTTTAGACAAAAACCCATTGCAAGGAAAACTAAATGGGGGTCAAAAACATTCTTCTGAGAAAAACAGTGGTCAAGTGCAGCCTACAGATAGGAAAAGGTACAGACAACATCACCTTTCTTAGTCCCAAATAACGTCCAGAAATGCAAATCCTGATCACTCAATGCAGCTGTTCAAAAGAGATGCAGTCAGGGACATTCTTAGCAGACCACAGCTAAGGACAACTGCAAAGCAAGTGGATGCAACCAGCACTGCACTTCTGAGGAGAGGAACCTCTACCTGTACTTGGAGATACAGGGAAAACACCTGCAGTTTTGAAAAGCAAGTGCTTTTGTACTCAGATCCAAACCCCTAAGTTATCCACTTGAAAAGTCTGTGTGCTGTTGTTCAAAACAGCAATCCCACAAACCCTGCCCAAGCACCTAAGGGCAACTAACCTCTGACCCAGAAGCATTTGTCCACCTTTGCTGCCAAGAATCAGCTTGACCACTTTCAACCAGTTTTAACTGACAGTTAAAACAGTCTGAAACATAGGAAGTTCCACCCAGTAGTCAGTGACCTTACAGGGGAAAGACACCTGAACCAACATCCCCTACCTAAAGAAGTGGGGTTCAAGATCATAGGTTTCCCTTTCTGCTTGACTTCCTGGCTAACTAGCCAAAATACTGCCAAGTGTCCTGGGCACTGGGGCTGCCAGGATCCCTTACCTCCACTTTCCAGATCCTTTAAGCACAGAACCTGTGGTCCTGCAAACATAAAGATAACTCCATCTAATCCTATGTTTATGTACTATAGGTTTTCAGACCTCTCCCTTCCAGGGGAAGTAGGGAAATGCCTTGTTCTTTGAACAAGGAAACTCACAAGGAACTCACAAGGAAAGCCCCATGGACCTTTTCTCCCAGTGCTTTCCTCACAGTAAGCTTGTCAGAGAAGATGTTTCACCCAAGTCTTCACCAACACACATTATTCCATCATGCAATGTTGCATCAGACAGCAGCATCCACCTTGCATCTATTTCCAATGGCAAACAAGGCAATGAGTGATAATGAACAGCTCCAGGAGATCATCTGCATCTCCTCTTCAGTGAAGGAGTGGTTACTGTGACATCCCTGCCCCACCACCCCACCCCTCCTGTGTGATGAGGCACAAGGAGAAAGATGGGCATAAAGAAAACTATTTTATTGTTAAACAAATAATTACTTCTTCCTGAGTTGAGGCTCTAAAGGCTGAATTTATTGGAAATTAAAATGAGTCAATAAACAGTGAGATAAAACAAACACTGAATTTACAGCTTTTCAGCATACAAATTTCCACTGCTATGAGTTTACAGACATCAGTGTTTAACTTAAGTTACTTTTCTCTAATTTTCTAGATGCCTATTCTTAGCTAGCAAAATCTGTGTAGTGGAGAATTCTGTTGAAGCCCTCTTTCCTTTAGTTTGCAAGGAAAGAAGAACAAGAGCCCAGTCAGCCTCCAGAGACAGTGGATTCTGAACAATATTGCAACTTGGCAATAATGAAATCCTTTCATCCTCTTTAATGTTTGCACCTGACAGTTAAATTCAGAAACTCTCAATTACTGGAACCTAGAAATATCAAAGTGTGCTCCAATATTGATTGCTACTACCACTCCAAGAATATCTATTGGAAGAAACATGGGCATAGGCTGCTCATCTCCTCCTCTGCTCCCAAGAGATATGGGGCGGTAAAACCTTACAGGGTGAAGGAAAATGCGTCATTGCAAAGCCAGCTTGGACTGTGCCAGAAAAGTTTCTTTTATCAACTTTTATTTTCCAATACACTTTGTTTTGCTTAGAAAAATACTGCTTTCCCTCACGTTTATCTCCATCCTCTTCTCCTTTTAAATTATTTCAGAAGGAGAAGGCTAAGCAATCTACAACCCTGAGGGACCACCTAAGTCAAAGGTTACCTTCAGGGGTATTTTTCCTTAAATTTATTTCTATAAAAACACGCAATGGAAACAAGTTATCTATTCCACATGAGAGAGGAAGGGAGAGCTGCAGCTGCATGAGCTCAGAGACCTGGCATGATGCAGGCTCTAGAGGAAACCCCCCCACAAACCCCACTCCAGAGCATGGAGGAAGAAATGAGCTCCTCCCTGCTCCTGGGAGTCCTGCCTCTGCTTGACTTCACAGGAGCTGGCAGGAGCACTGATGGGAGCTTCCACAGAGCCAAAACTTCTCCCCAGGATATGAGAATCAGCACAGTGCTGTTAAACACATCCTGAAAATCTGCCACGTCTCATGAAAAAAAAAATTGGAGGTGGTTTCCCCTTCTCCTCTGCAGAGAGGGAAGCTCCTCACTCTGTTTGTATTACATCCAAATATCTTCTTCAAACAAAATATTTCCCTTGTGAAGCAGTGCAGCCAAAAACCTGGAGGAAACCTTGGTACAACTTTTCCTCTGAGATGACAGTCCTTACTGGGAAAAATAAGAGCATAATTCTGTGACTGCAGAAGACATTGACATTAGCAATGTGGGGTGTTAGATTAAGCAAGGGAAAATATAGTTGAAATGCTATTGTTTCTAAAGTAAAATCTGATCTCTTTGCTTGTTGGCCTTTTTTAAAGGACTGAAGACACACTCAAATTTTTTATGTATACACATGTATACATAAATAGTTAATTTATACAAATATATTATGCATGTTAGGCATTAAAAGCCTAACTAATTGTGGAAATTTGTTTATTTTACCCAGAAAAAATAGATAAAGATCCTTGAGGGTAGTGCATTTTTCTTCTCAGTCATACAAGGATCAGCACAAGGAATCCTGGATAATACCAGAGGTTCCTGGACAGCACAGGTGCATGAAAGGTAGGTTACCTTTCTTGTCCCATTGCATTATTTGCTGTCACCTGTGTTGATAAAGATATGCCCAACTTTTTCTTCCTAGTTACTTTTCAAAGCTTTGCTGCTCTTGCATTTAAAAAAAAAAAAATCAGTAAGCCAATAAAGATAATTTGCTATGCTTTAGAAACCCAACTTAATTTGGGTCTCTGTTTACAGCTGTTGTACAGACAGCTGCTTGTTGTCCCTTTCTAGCTAAAGTGATCACACTGAAAAGACAAATTTTGAAGCTTTCTACACTTCTAAGTCACCTGGCCTGTGCGGAACCAGCAAAGTCTCTTGTCCTAAGCATTACTTCCCAGCAACCCCCACTTACATTCACATTCACCACAGATCTTCCCTCAGTACCTTCAGTTCCTCCTTCAAGTCCTCCCATTTGCTGGGTCTCATCCCCATCAGATGGACAAATCAGTAGTAGCTTGTGTGGTGGCTTTTTGTGGAACAGGCATCCAGCAGTGTGTTGAGGGAAAGACATCTGTTCCTCCACTGGTGCAGCTACACAGCACACAGCTGCTGGGCTCGTGCTGCAGACACACTCTCAGTTGAGGAATTAATTTTGGCTATCTTCTTCTATCCACTTAGTAAATTTTCATTGATTTGGTACATTCACACCTTCGAAGTCAGTTTTGGTAGAAAGTGGTAAATGGGCTCAAAAAGATAGGAGACATGAGAGGATTAAGATTTTGTGATTGCTTAAATCTTTTCACATGAAGCTAAAATTGCCTACTTTCAAAAAGGTCTTTCAAAACATATTTTATCCACCAAAAATTCCATGCAAGTGGTTTATGTGCCACAAGGAACAGAAAATCTGGAAAAAGATGTTTTCAGACTACTTTCCTTGGGCCCAGCGTCTATTTTTTTCATTTCCACATTAAACAAAAAAGCCAGTCATATGTAGGTTAATAAAGTGAACACAAGGGAGATGTACCTCTAAATTGGAGCCAGACGGTGAATAACAAAGCAGGAATGTACTTAAACCTCGGTACCAGCTCGTGACAAGGTCTGCTCTCTGTCTTAGCCCGTGGATTTTGGAAAAAAGCTTCAGGAGCTAAGAGAAAAACTTTCAAGCTGACAAATACTCCTTGGCTAGAAAAGGCTCCTGTTTTAATTCAGCACAGATGTGACTTTTAATGAAAGCATTATGGCTTTGCAGCTGCATGGATGATACAAGCCTTTTTAAAGGAATAAATGACTCAAAATGCTTTATTTTCACTGCACCATTATGCTTGACCTTTGCTGGGGTACAATCCTAAAACCAGCTACAATGCTGTTTATGCTTACCTGTCTGTTATCCAGCCTAATCTTGGGAGAAACGGGGCAGCCTGACTCCTGCTAGATGAGAAAAGAGAACAGCCCCTACCTCCCATGTGGGATTTAACACTTTGCAGGATTAGGTGTCTGGTGAGTATAGACACCAAAGGTAAACAAAAAGGAAAAAATCTAAATGCACCAGACAGGGAATTGCAAAGAAATACTGGGTCACATTAGCACAGAGTCACTAGATAACTGAAAACTAGGTCAATGTGAGGAACACTGGGAGCTTTTGCTACAGCAGTCATTCTCCAGAAATTAAGCTGGATCCAAGGGCTGGCTATTTGGCTGGTATTCAGACACCTGCTTCACACAGGCACAGGGGTAAATTGCAAACCTAATTTCTTCCCTTTGTTTCATGTCTTAATTCTGCTGGGCAAGAGACAAGACAGACACCTGTGTAATAAACTTTTTTTTTTCTATTTAGTCAGGTAGCATCTTCTTTATCTCACCTAGCTTCTGTCTGATTAGAGTCCAGTAGTTTCCTCCCATGCAGCAGCATCTCTGGGGGTAATTAACCACACGTACCTTACAACAGGATAAATCAGCTCCTAGAGAGAGGCTGTCTCTTTCCACCTATAGAAGCTCAGACCAGACAGCTCTCAGATGGCCATTAAGGTGCAGCAAATCCCACCCTTATTATATACAACCCCACTGAGTAATTAAAAAATTAATACTGAAGTCAAGCATATCTTTTCCATCTCACAGAACAAGCACTGTTGCTCTGAACATACAATTTAAAGTTAATTTTAGGAAAAACCTTTCAGTCCATCTTCTTTCCTGCTAATGTTTCTGTATATTTATTTCAGATTTGTTCCCCTGCAAGGAAGAAGAAATCAACCCCCTGTGGTCAACATTTTCTTTCACCCAAAATGCCCTATATTGACACTGCACTAGTCTGGCCCTGATTCAGCAGAGCACTTATCCATTTATTTAAAGACTGCTGAATCAAGGCCAGAGGTACCATCCTGTGCTCAGCAGTGAACTAATAAGCCAAATATTGTGGAGTCAAGTTCAACATGCCGAAAAATTCACATTTATCAACTTGGATTCCTGGAAGTTTCCATATTTCTGAAAAAAAATTTGGACTTTCACTGATTATACTCTCTGTACTGGAGGTGCAATATGTTGCATCTTCTTACCTACTCAGTAAAGTTTTAAAAGTATTTACAAATGCTCTTGTGAATCATTGGTACAACAGCCTCCAATAATTGACCCATAAAATGTGTGTAATATGCAGAGCATATGGAGATAAAGAAAGCATTGTGAGAGACCAGTTCATTTCCTAGGGTAGCTAGAAAAGGAAATAAGGAAACCCTGGACAGCTGATGAGAGAGCCTAAACAATTCTGTTTAAAGAGAGAAACTTTAAAGTTATTATTCTTTAGCAAATCATCCTGAATGAATTTCATCATTCTTGATTCAAATGTGGTTTTTTGACACTTTAATTATAAAGAAACCATTCCTGAACCATACAATATGAACAGAGATGCCATAAGTTTAAGTAAAATGCTATTACCAGCTCATTTTGCAAAATTCACTGCCTCATTCAAATTAAACAACATTTCTCTATAACAGATGAAATGAATATTACAAAAATGAAATTGTATGCACGGGTTCAGGAATATTTTAACTATTTTATGCTTTCTATACATATGCGTGTGTGTGTGTGTGTGTGTGTGTGTGTGTATGTGGCTGTCAAGAATGGCATGCTGGCAACTTGCAGTTTAATAAGTATATTTTTTTCCTCACAGTAAGAGACACTCTTATGTTCTTGGAAATTAGAAACATTCGCCACAGCAGTATAATGAAGCAATGTTCATTAAAACAGGATATGTAGGTAACACATTTCTATTACCACATTACAGCATGCACTTAACTAAAATACAGACGACTCTATGAATTCACTTAATTTTTTTTGCTCATATTCTCCTGCTCCTCATTTATTATTGAGCTACCACATTTATACACATTTGGACTGGTTTGCTTCAGAACAAAGCACAAGCAATCTGCACAGTACAATGTTTACCTCTCACTCCTTGTCATTTTTTTTCCTTCCCTTCCCTTTTCTAGTCACAAATCATTTTCACAAGCTCTGACTGATTAGTTGTCAGTTTCCTCCCCATTTTAAATTTAACAAAAAACCAAAGTTGAGCTCAATTTGTTTTTCTTTAATAAATACATGCTTCTGAATAATGCAGGGTGAGCAGTTACTCCAGGTATTACATAATACTCTAGCTCAATTGATAACATTTTCAGCCTGTAAATCAGTTTCTAAATTTGCATGACAAGCACAGTTCGTATGACATTTAAGCTAGTGACTTGCTTTACAAATATATGGACTCTTCTCTTCCTATAATGCTAGAAAAACAGGAAGCTTTAGTGCTAAAATATTTTGATTCCAAAATGTTGCAAACTCTGTTTCACATTTACGGGATCTCTGTTCCTCTGCCACGCAGTAAATATTCAGGCAGCAAAAGGGCGCTGCAGAGGGTACAAAACATAAAGGCAGTCAGACTGTAAGAAGCCCTTTTCAACACCAGCCAGAAGTGAATTGGAGCCCTTTGCTCTACCATATATAAAGAAAACAAAAACAAAAGCAAAAACCTTTTAAAAAATCTTTCCTTAGGGAACAGAGCAGATATTTGTAGAACCTCTTTTCTTATAAGGTGTCCTCAATGCAATATTAGCTGAGGGAGAAAAGCAAGATGACAATTGCAAACAGAAGCAAAAGCACAACAGCAAACCTAATGTCCCATATTACCTCACTCCTCCATTTTCACATTCAGGGTAGACAAACATGCAAACCTTAAAAAACTTGTCTGGTTACACTGAAGGTAAATATGGTGATATTTTTGTCCCACTGGCATTAAGGCAGCTTAGGCTGTCCCTGAGTTATTCAGTTCCTTACTGTACCTCCTTTGTCCAGCTCTATTAAAATACAGCACATGCAGAAGCATATTAATTCAAATTGCACAGTTGTATATACACAGACTGACCTGATTTATAAGAACAGTCTTCAGTAAGTACTTAACACCTTGAATCTCCAGCTCAGCTGCACTCAAATAACATATATTGGACTCAATTCTCACCTCAGCTTGCTCAAATACAAAACTCCCTGTGGTTTGGGGGGCTGGTGGCTAATCAAATGCCAACCAATTAATGAAAAATAAGAGGTAAGATATTAGCTACACTGAAAACCACCAGCCAGCACAACAGGAAACAAGGCTGAGTGAAATTATAATTTCAGAATGCTATTAATTATTTGCAACTGAAGAAGGAAAACCAGTCTTGTGGTTAAGAACCTGTAGTAGCACTTGGGACCAGACAAGTGACCTGCTTCTTGGTTGTGTTGAAGTTTCCCTGAATAACTTTGTGCTGGCCAATTTCTCTCCCATATCATTTTCTTATATATGACATGATCATACCTACACCTGTTTGTCTTCCTGCTTCTCTGTCCTCTTTCCTCACCTTCACCCATAGAAACACTGGCAAGGGAAGTACCTTCTCCTAAGTGCCTGTTACATTTCTTTTTCTTTTCATGAAAAAATACCCCATGGGGTTTCAGTAAAAGGAATATGAAGTGCAAAATTTTACAGTAAGATTGTTTTTCTAAAAAAATTTTGTTAGACTTGCTAAAGAAAAATGCTGAGGTCTCAGTGAAACAATATCTATATGCTATTCATAAAACACAAATTTTATGCATATTAAGATATTACATATTTCAACACTATTCAACCTTACCATATCACAAGCCCTAAGCTTGACTGCAGAAATACTGTTTTTTCAAGTAATATTGAACTGCACAAAACCTTCTGCAAAATAAATAGAATCAGCTATGAATTAAACATTATTCAATCTTAAACAAGTCTGCATATATAATTTTACTATAAAATCAATAAAATTTTCCATTTTTTTATTAAATAATATAGTCAGCATTTTCCTTTAAGCAGGACTGTCTTTTGGTGAGGTTGTGGGGTTTATATTATGCAAAACATCAAAGTCCAGGGCCCACTTCATGAATATATATACCTTTTCCTCCAGCAACCTCAGCAATTATAAAACTTGCCTAATTTTTTTTTACTCTGTACTGAAATACATTAATTGAATGGATGATATGCACAGATGTTAAACCACAGGGGTTTGAGTGACCAGATAAAAGCTTTTTTTACCCTTATCAGTAGGCCATACCAATTGGCCTACTGAAAGACTAAGTTATCTTCATACAAATATAATCAATGAAGTTTAAATTTAATATTATGTAAGACAAAAATGCAGAAATGCTAGAGTACACAGGAAAAAGAAGAGCTTTTAAAATAGTTTTCATCTTTTTTAGCAGTCTGTACAGCATGACATATCCCAACACATTGACTACATTAATACATGTATGCCTTAATAGATCAATACCCAGAACACACTTGCTCATAATGCATTACAGATGGTTCTCTGCTAATTATTTACATTTTGCTGTATGGAGGCTATGCTGCTCACTGCTTTGATGATACTTTGAGTTACTGTTTTGATGACTCTGAATAACTTTGAAGACTTCAAGGTGATGCTGTGTTCCACTTACAAGTCTTCTCTTGCTCTTATATATGTGCTTAGCATGCAAATTGGAAGATTTCTATTTACAGGCCAGACTCTAAGTGAAAAACAATCTGTATCAGATAATCTAAAGAATATAGCAACCTATGCTTCTTATCCATTGCTTCTATACTTGACCAGTCAACAATTCAAAATCTAAAAATTATTTCTCTGCTTGCAATGTTTGTGTTGCTTTCTTAAGTCTTGAGAATAACTATATTTAGTATCCATTCCAAGTTTTTCAGCAATAAATCTTACACACTGATCTACCCTATTAAGTATCAACCTCTGACAATTAGTTTTCTTCATCTTATTAAAATATTTATTATAAAAATCTTATTTTTAATAACAAAAGATACTTTTGGGGGGGAATTATATTATTTAATGTAAATGAAAAGAGCAATGCTATATTTATCAGTAATAATATCATTACAAATTCATCATTCTAGACATGTACTTTTTTTAATATACCATTTCCATTGTTTAGCTAGAACTATGAAGTCAATTTAAATTTACATATTCTTTTCTGATCTTCTGAAGGAAGAATTATATAAGTCAGAAGAGCAAAACACTTCAGAAGTGGTCTTGTAGGAGTGGAAGAGAATACTTTTTTAGCTTAAAGGTGGAAGAAGGCTTCTGCAAAAACTTCCAAATTACTTTGTTCCTCTGAGTCACTTTAATCCCTTGCAGAGAATATCTTCTGGAGTGACCTCCTTGAACCTCTGTGACCAAGGCAATAAAACACCAAAAGACCCAGAGATTAGAAAAGAGAGTCTTGAAACTAAAAAGGGTGTTCCTCAGGGCTATAAGTTACACCAACAGAGTGAGAATGAATCCCAGTGGGAAGGGAAGATCCTGTATCCCTATCATTAATTATCTGCTTCGTAATCTACTCCCATTATAATTGCAATACTTTCCAAATGCAGCTCTCCTTTCTCATGCCTGCAGCAATGCACATTGTTCCCTGTCTGACAAAACCAGCCTTTGTTTGGGAATCACAAGCTATATAAACTGCAGAGTAGTCTTTAAGAAAAGAATCAGATCTTTGTTGTGTTTACACTACACATTTCTCTTCAGTGTTTTCTACACATGATTTGCCCATAGAACCCCACGGATATTCCAATAGCATAATTTAAGAAATACTGATCTACACATCAAAATGCTGTTTTGTTCTTTGCACAGCTTTACTCACCCCGTGTGTCTTCATTATTTGCTTGTTCTTCTCTATTATGCTTGTTCTTTCCTGCTATTCAAAAATAAAGAAAACCAATTTTATTCTGGGGTACAACTGAGGACACCAAAACCTTGCTCAGAACAATCCACGGCAATAATTTAGACCACAGACAAATATAGTGGATATGTTTAAGAAGAGGAATGTGTTTAATTTTACAGATCACACAAGTCATCCCCACCACGCCCTCGGAGCAGTGTCCCCCTGTCCAGCACCAGCTGCACAAACCTGTCAGAGGCTCCACAGCCAGACCCCTCCTCACTGCTGTCTCCCCATGCCATGCTCTCCCTGGAGCCAGATGCAGGCACCAAGTGCTGTGCTCTCTATTTGCAGACCACCCTGGCCTTGCCAGAGCTCTGGCTCTGTTACTGCACATGCACTGATAGCAGAACATCTCTCCCAGACATGGTCCTGGGCCTGGAAAACACCAGAAAGAAAGCTTTCAGTGAAGGCAATAAGACATGAAATGCACGCCTGCAATTTCACAACAATGTCAAATTTAATATTTATGCCAATATTCTATATGGCCATACATAGTGCAGACAAATTTTAGAGGCTTTCATAATTTTTTGCCCATGTTTTTTCCTTTTCCAAAGAGTGCAAAATTACTGGAACACTCACACTCCCTCAGTTGGCAATGCTATTTTTGCTAAAGCTAACTCCTGATTATATCAAGTATAATTCAGCAATGGCTCAGCTGTTAATGAAATATAAGAAAGAACATTTAAAAAAAGAACCAGGCCTATGGTTTATGAAAGGATTTGTGGGAATTGGGGAACAATTACCATTCACTAAGACACTTGCTTTGCCAGCTGCATACATACATTCTATCTCCATGAAGACCCCTAATCCACAAAGCTGAAACAGTCTTTCAGGAAAGGCAATTGTTTTGAGGGGTTCGTTGTTACAAAGGCAAGTAAGATAATCAAGAACTGATCATTTATAATTGTATCTTTTAGTAATAGATATACTGGCTTGAATCTGGAATGTTTCAGAATGCTTTTTTAGTTATTCAATATCCTTTTTACTTCTTTGCTTTGATTTTTTTTTTTTATAATAACTTGGGACATATTTTATCTTTAAAGTTTGCAGTTTAATTTTCTAATACTTTTAAAACACGGAAGAGAGGTGGCAATAAAGTAATCATTTCACATTAAGCATCAGGAGAGGAGTAATGAAGTGGAATCACAGTGTTCAAGTCCTTCATTTACAAAACACTCTTTTATCCCAAACACCTGCATCTTTCCCCAGGCTAAGGGAGCATTTTGACTTAAAATGTTAGAAGCTCTAGTGCATTATCACTTCAGATCACCTACAGCCAACTGATTCTGGGTGCCAATTAATGTTATTACCACCTAATCAAATGCTACTCAATGCAAACTGTGGGCTATACCCTTGGCTTTGTATACAGCATGAGATTCACAGCTGAAGAGAAGAAACCATTTGCCAAGGGCAGTTTACAACAACTGCAAATATTACACTAATTTCTAAGCCAAGACAGAGAATTAAAAAGAATTATATGTATTTCAAGAGGAAGATCTTATTATGTTTACTTTCAAGGTATTATATGCAAAGGTCATATTGTCAAGCGTATCACAGGTTTAGAGGTTTCAAAAGCATAAAGCTAAGTAGGACTCCCTCCCTGTAGGAATATTCCCAAAACTGGAGTGGGGGAAGGGTGGACTAGTTAATCTCCAGAGACACCTTCCAACCTCAGCTGTTCTATGATTCTCTAATAATTACCCCTCCAGGTGGTGGGCATGCAACTGTGATATAGAGCCAGCTATGGTACACAGCCTTGTGCCCTCTCACAGCCATGTGAATGGCTGCTGACATACCAACTCCAAGGTATCTCCCTTTTCACCTTCCTCTTCCTGAGGAAACACCTTAATCAGCGGCTTGTAATCTAAGGCGGCATTTTCTGAATTTCTCCTGTCTTCTCTGCAGGTGTTACTACAGTATTAATGGTAAATGAACAGACACAGCAAGCTTGGGCTTCCTGTGCTCAGGAGAAAGCACGAACATAAAAGGATTAGCTGCAGCTTTGCTACAGTCATGTTATCATATGAAACACCAAAATACGCACTGCAACTTAGGAAATTTAGTATTTCTTTTCCAGGTGATGCCAGAACCACTGAACTTCCTTGCTTTTTTTTGTCCCAGAAACTGCCAACAGCTTGCCTCCAGATCCCATAAGATCCTCAGACACTTGCAGCTGTCTCCTGGGAGTTTGCTGGTAGTGTGTTATCCCTGCAAACAAACAAACAAAGAGGAGGCTAAACCTAAGACAATCTTCCCTTGCAGTTATTCTCCAACTCCTGACTCTGAGTAAAGAAAACAGCAGCACCAACTCTCTTCACAAGCATAAGCACTGGTCAGCATGAGCTTTTCCACCAGATCAAAGTTCACTAAACAGAACATGCACAAGCCTCCTCCTATAAATTCTGAAAGGGCAAAACCTGCAGTAGTCATATGATAAAAAGAGCTAATCAAGCTTTCACTTTCCCAGGACAAATTCATGCAGAAGTTCTGACAAAACTTTCTGACAGCCTTAATGCCTGTGTCCTATTCTTTGTCCTGACAAGGAGTGACATAAAAACATGAGGTCTAAACCCTAGTGCATGGTTTGACTAATTTATCAGAAATGCCCACACACTCATTTCTGATCCAGATCAAATGTGGACTTAACAGACCCAATACTGTACTGTGCAGCCACCACCTTCCTGCAAAGGGGAGGAAGTGCTTCTCACATTCCCAGCAAAGACTATCCTATCAACGTGCTTTCAGGATTTTGTGTGTCAGAGCAAACAGTACACTTCTCCACTTCTGACTCAATTTCAGAAAATCCTGCACACAGATTGAAATTTTCTGATATCTTCCCGGAATGGCATTAAATTAGTATGGGAGCTGGGCTTCAGTAGCTGGGCCTGTAAAATGTGTTGGGTTAGCTGCAATCCATTCACAGAATATGTGATCACTATCTGATACATTATTTGAAACCCTGCCAAAACATACTTGAGAAATAAGTTATCTCACAAATGATTTCTGAAGAATTTCTTTTCTATTATAATTAAAAGCCCACTTTATATACACTAGGCATCTTATTTCCTTAATTATTATCAAACAGTTCCTGAATGGTTTATGCATTCATCCCCAAACACCCCAGCCCATTATTCCCCACTGGAATATAACATACAATGAATAATAATTATATGAATATCTAAATGGCAAATATTCTTTTCCAATATCTGTTTGCTGACCAAACTTTTCATTATCAATTAGGCAAGACTAAAGAAGGCAGAAAAGAGCAGAGTCATCCCAGCAGATATGCTCTATGCTCTATGTGATGCCTTGAGTACAGGCACACTTTTGACAATCCATCTGCATCTGTAGCTGATTTACACTTGACATCATTGCCAAGGTTCTCCAGCTGGAGGGGCAAAGTCCACCAGTAGACCACACTGGGTCCCCAGGCCTTGCAGAATCCATTGTTCAAGTTGTGTTTGATTCAAGTTCATCATGTCCAGACCTCAGCTGCTGATACCCTCTTGGTCTACATGGTCTTTGCTCGCCTTTCCGACCCCGATTGAGAAATTTCTTTCAGAGTTGATCACAACTGAGTTTTGATGCCTGCTGCTTTTATTCTTCTCTTCAGTACTATTTTCTAGTGAAATATAGGCACAACCATATGCATTCAAACAAAATCATCCTTATTCTCTTTTGACCAAGTGCCAAAAAACTTTAAAATTAATGGTATTCAATACCTTAATAACACTTTTCTGCAAACTTGAATATGGCAAAGAAACACTCTGAGTTTTCTGTTTTAACTATTTGGTTTTTATTACTGTGTCATACATGACAACAGCGCTAACAAACCAGGAAAACAATATTTTATTATATAATAACTTTGTTTATTAACAAATTAAATTATTTTTGGTAAAGCTTCATGCATCTATCAGAAATCCTAAGATATGTTAGAAATTGCACAGAAATATGGGAATTATAGTTTTAACAAAAGAGAAAGGCAATGAAAGTCCAGGGTTTCTGTGTGCTCGAAACTCATATCTAGTTCTCAGTCTAATTGCATGAGGTCAGTGCCTTGATTCAAATTTTCAAACAGGTAAAGTCATTGCCATATTAATAGTTGCTTTAACTCAGACACCACCAAGGTAGCTGCAACTCCGTGTGTTAAAGTTTACTGTATATGGTTGCAACCATAATGAAGGCTATTAAAATTTCAAAGTAGAATATTTGAAGAGGTGGAATCTGTGAAACTAACTCCTAGAAACAGGTCAGAAAATGCAAAGTGCAACTATCTTGGAATGTGACTCCATATTCAAGGTCCTTCTGACTTAAACCTGCTTTTGCTTCAATGCTTCCCAATAATTTAAGAGGAAAAATACAATATCTGTACCAGAAAAACACAGACAGTCAAACTGAGAAAAATGTGAAAGAGTAAAAAAGGGGTTTTATCTGGCCAGTTGTTGAACAAACAAAAAGTTAGTAATGAAAACTGCAGACTAAATTTTAAAGCTTTCTGAAGTTTTGGCTTTTGGTCATA
Source organism: Urocynchramus pylzowi (assembly GCA_013397555.1). Classification (NCBI taxonomy): domain Eukaryota; kingdom Metazoa; phylum Chordata; class Aves; order Passeriformes; family Fringillidae; genus Urocynchramus; species Urocynchramus pylzowi. The sequence continues at coordinate 1,527,502 of VZRH01007746.1, read as the reverse complement.
GGGGCTTTTTTTCGTTTTGTTTGTTTCTTATTGAATTTCTTCTAAGGCTCTTGTTCTAGCCTATTAAGGAAGTGTGGTCTTGCTATAATTACAAATGAAATAATGAAATTTTAACTCTCACTTCGAAGAAAGAGCACAGCCAGTTCTTTTTGAAGTGATATAAAAGAGAAGTCCATGTAAAAGAAAGGAGTCATATTTTCATGTAAGAAAAATGTTGGCTACAGAGTTTCTTCAGAGAATGCTCAAAAGCAAACAAAAGTTGCTTGGGAGTTAGATTAATTTTAATGAGCTTCCAGAAACATTTATGACATATCTACCCCAGTGACCACAGGTGGATATCCCTGCTGGGTAACACTTGGCTGCTCCTGAATAAAACAGCAGAGAGCAAATAAACAGAAGAGACAAAAGAGAAAAGGAAGATATTTGTGTCAGGGTACACTTAATGAACACCTGCACTTCACAGGCATGGGTAACTATTTACCACCTTCTTCCCTCCAGATAAATATCTACTAAGAAATTAGTCCTCTTTCTGTATCAGTGACAAATTAAATGAAACCCTTGAAGACTGCTTGAAGGCAAACTACGCATAGGTTAATTTTCCCTTTTTGTATGTCAGGAAAATAATCATCAAGGGAGCACCTAATTAAAAAGGACTCAACCCTTTGTGCACAGTCACGCTTGTTGCTTCATAACAGAATGACCATTGATCTGGACATGGAGACTGCAGTTAAACAGAGCTTCCAACTTTAGTGGTCCAGCTGCTTGGCATCAGAGCACCCTAGCAGGTATCCATCAGAAAATCAACTGTGTAAACTTCAAACTAGCCACAGTAAGAGAAACCAAAAGGTATTATTACATATGCAAGAAAGGTCTCAACATCCTTTGCATCACTGCTAGTTTGGGAACTTTGCCCATTTGTCTGGGTCTGCCTCCCTTCCTCTCATTTGCATTGGTGATTTATGCACTAGGGGCCTGGGCTTGTGCAACATATTTATGAGCCCCAGACAATTTACCCAAACAGGGTAGCAGCCTGAATGCAAGCTATGTATGTAGTCCATGTGCCACAGCTAACAGGGGAAAACAGCTAACAAACACCAAGTGTGCCCAAAAGCTAATTTCACAGATAGTGTGGAAGAGCAGCAAAATAAGCAGCACATTCTAGATAGTGCTAAATAAAAGTCCTGATCAGAGCATGGGAAACAACCACTCTCCACTGCACACTGCAAGCAAACTAGTGGCAATTCCACAGGGGGAAGCCATACATTCCTCCAGAGCTGCCCAGAGCAGAAGCTGAAATTCTGGCATGTCCAGCACACTGTTGTTCACAGGCTGTCATCTGTCCCCAGCAGCAAGTGCCATCCTGCCCATCAGAAGAGTCTGTAAAACACCAGTGTCCTTGTGGCATAACAAACATTTATGCCAATACAAGACAGCGTGTTTTTCAAAGATGCTCAAGGACTGACAGGAATCTGGAATAGCTGAAGAGTTAATTTTAAAGGCTAGATGTAGAAGTCATCTTAATGAAATTTACTTAGGTGTCCAATACAAATTAGCCACCCGAGCACATCCAGGAATTTTGTTCCCACTTAGTTTGAAATCCTGACCACTGGTTGGATGTCAGCTCCTCTGGAGAGGAGTGTTCATGTTCCATGAGCATAAATGGAAATTAAACATTAGTCCAGAACAGCCATGGAGGGTCAGATGGTTTAGACTTGTTTTAGATTAAGACACTAGCATTTAGGTACTCAAGTATGCATGTCTTAATATCAGACTGAACATTGTCCTGAACTTCTGGCCTGGCCTAGGAAAATATTGTCTTCATGGGTTGAGGAAAAGGTACACTCACAATAAACTTCCCCAAGATCTGCAATCAAGCAGAAGTCTGTGCAGGAGTTTTTTGGCTCCTGACTAATCCAAATGGGTAATTTTCAGACTTTCAACCTTATGAGCAAAGAGCAACTCACAGCAAAATCACAGAGCAGTTCTTCCTCAGGTGCTAATCCCTTATTACTTTTTGTTTTGCTTTTAAAATATTATAGAGGAAATAATTTCATTTGAGATATTAGTGCTTCTTTCCTTCTATCCATCTCGGTCCCCTCTTTATTTCTGCTACACCATAAATGATAGCATTTTTGCTTCACCTTCTCTCTCTCCTTGTTTCATGGCCTCAAATGATTCTTTTTATAAGTGGTTACACAATCTTCTGCTGCACTGACCTGGATCTGAAGAAAACAGACCTTGTATTCCATATTTTAAATGCTAGACAAGGAGAAAAAGGATGAAAGTTCCATTGGCAAAAGATTTTTCACTCAGAGCCTATATTGTATCTACTGAGGGGTTTGCGTTCAAAAATTTTGGATACAAAGTAAGAGAAAAATACTTAGAGAAAGTAGCAGTACTGGTATTATTGCATTAATGTCAAAACAAATGTTCCACGCTCTGATGGCAAGCAAGTCAATCCATCACCAAGGGTCAATTGCTTTTGCTAAAGGTGGCTTAGTTGTCATTAAAACAAATACACTGTTGTGACAAAAGCATCATAGGAATTATGCTCTGTGCCCCTTACAAAAGGAGCCTTGACATCCTACAACAAAACTGGACCTTTGGTACAAAAGGCCAAAAGCTTCAAATACTCTGTGTATGACAGAAGAGAGCAGGAGAGGTCAAAGTGCACCTCCTGGTGTCTTATGTCCTCATAATAGCCGCTAGTGAAAAAATGGATTATCCTAGGAAATTGGCCACATACTACAAAGGCAGAGAAAGTACTCTCAGTGCTCTTTGCCAGCCTGTCAAGGGAAATCCTGACCTCAAGTCCTCAGTGGTTGAATAGCCAGGTACCCAAACTGCTTCACAATCAACTTGGGACACCCCCTGTGCCTTGCCCAACATCCCAATTCTGACTGTGGCCAAACTCCAGTGCTACTGGGAAGTATATTAAAGAATTCAAGATTCTGCCTCATTTGGGAGGCATGGATTTGCAGATTCTTTCAAAAATATTGCAAGATGTTTATCTTACAGTGTGTTGATACCAAAAAGATCCCTGTTACTCAGTAACTCCATAAACAAAACAATATATTGCCTCAAACTAAAATAAGACAATAATTCAATACAGAAATTTATAGACAACATGTGACACTTCAATTAATTTTAAAGAGTGCACTTACAGTCCCCCTTGGGTTAAAGCTTTTCTATCACATCAGGAGAATCAAGCAAACAAAGCCTATGTTTCTGCATAGAGTATTTTATGTTCAATACTTCAATATTTATGTATGACATTATTTACCCTACACAAAAATAGAGGCTTTGTGCTTTTCATTTATTCAACACTTTAGAATTGCTAATACCCATGGGTGTATTACACCCACAGGTTTATTCCTCTGACATTGCTTACCTCAAGAAAATGAAATTTTACATTTTAAATTAAAGGTAGATCTAATATGCAATCGTAATGCACTGTAAGAGATTATTATGCAGCATGTGTGCCAAAGGAGCTACCTTATGCTGGTAAGGTACACCATGGTAAGGACTGCTGTGAATGAATGTGACACATGAGAATGAGGGAAAAGATACATCAAGCAGCTCCAGCTTCTGACTATAACAACTCCACACTGCTAAAGTAATTTTAGATGTGGCTGATAATCTGCCAGAACCCACCAATCCCTCCAGCCTGGCAAAGAAACATGACTCACACACTACTCACCTGCAAAAACAAACCATGTCTTTGTAACTATGCAGAAAAACTGATGTCCCCAGGATATCTCCCTTTTTGAATAGTCTTGGCATTAACTCTTCTGTCAATGAACATTTTATCAAGGAATCTTTCTGATTATATTGGATTAACAGAAAATTCTCAGTGTACAGTTATTCACATCCCTACCTAGCCTAGGTCTGTGCTGGGTGTCCATGCTAATGACCCCTATTCAAAGAAGCCATTCTGAAACAAAGTTGCTAATGATCTTCCCAGACAGTTAGCAACTGAAATGCTAGCCTAATAAACTACCATTGTTTAATTCTACTCCCACACCAGGGAAGCTCCTGTTTCATCACTATCCTCCTCTTTCTTCAGAGCTAGGAGCAAGAGACCCTGTAAAGATTGGCTGTACCAGCTCCTGTACACACCCATATACTGCGAGAGGCATAAAAAGGCAAGGTTCACTCAGGATGATGCTGTACTGTCTTATTTAGAGTTGCTTAATATATATCAAGACTAAATTGCTCCCTGAATCCCAAAGATCACTCCCACACCCCTGCTACAGCATACAGTAGTCAATAAATCTTCAGAGTGCTACCATTTCTCAAGGTGTCGTTTGCTGTCCTTAACGCAGCAGGAATAACAGAGTTCATGTTCCTTGACAGCCTTAAGTGTCCTGCAGAAAGAGACTGCCCATCCCTCATAAACAACCTCAAGGGCTCCTAGGATTTGTGGGCTGAAACGGGCCAGATGCTCCCTCTGAGCACTTCCAGAGGTCAGAGGCGGCGGTGCCAAGGGTCCTCTTACACTCGTTCTGTGCATTGGCTGGTCTTATATTAGAAGAGTGTCTTAAAAAGCCTGTATGAAAACAGACCCCTTTGCCTTCGGGCATTGTTTGCTGCCAGCGATCGCAGCATCAGAGTTTTTCTCCCTGATGTGGTCTATCGAGTATTTCCTGCTTAAAACTAATAAGCTGTGAGAGTGCTATTTGTTCCCCCACCTCCCACTTTTTCTAATTTTCACTGCAAACACAGCTTATTTACACTCTGTCTCTTTTAAAAATCAAGTGTCAACCAAGTGCTAAACTGCTGCTATTTGCCAACGTTTCATTAACACCTTATTAACTTCCAACAGCTGAAGGTGACTGGACCCTCACCTCTGTTTATTTCCTCAAAGTAACAGTTAACTGAAGCATCAGGATAGAGGCACCCCTGTAAATATGACTGAAAACAAATATGCATGCGGAATATAATCAGGCACAACTTCAGCCAGATCTGCTAACTGACACATCTAGTTAATTTTATGCACCGTCACATACTATCAAGTTTGGAGCTCAGATTTTTATTAGAGATGATTATAAAAATCATCTTTTCCCCTCCAGTCCATATCAGAAACTGGCTGAAACAGAAATACAAACCTTGTCCAAATTAGGCCACCAGTAGTTTGCTATTTCAGTTTAAATACCAGGTACAAAGGTGTGATCCTCTTGTCATGCAAATCAGCACAGCTCCATTGATTCCCATAAAAACTGTGGTGGTTTATACAGCTGGGCCTCCCCCATGAGTATATACATTCTTCTATATTGAATTCCAGTCCATGTAGATATAACTGTAAAAGAAAGGAGGGGGAAAAAAAAAGAAAAAAGGCAAGCCCCAAGAAATAGGACTCCCAGAACAGGAGGATGGGAAACATCCTCCTTCAGAGGTACCTCTGAATAAAAGGAATTAAAGCTTTGTTTCAGCTTTCCCCTATTCCCCTGCCCTAACCTCCCTCTCCTACCACCCACTTCTGTGCCCTCATTTAATTTGAAAGGAAAGGGACAGAAGAGCTTAGATATATATGTTTGCTATATCTCTTTCACCATTTTTCAAATAAAAAAAAAATCTTTCCTGCTGTTTTTTGGTTATATTCTTTTGTTGTTGGTGGTGGTTTTTTGGTGGTTTTTTTTTTTGTTGGTTTTTTTTTTATTTTTTTTTTTTGTTTTGGTTTTGTATATTTGGTTTTTTTTGTTATTTTGATCCCACCCTTCCAGACTATAATTTTGCACACCTGGAAAAAGTAACTGATTTGGTGGAAAGGGATATAGAGATTTTTGTTCCTCTGCCCAAATAGGCAGGGTCTTTGAGCTCTAGTAATGCTGGAGGAGCTGGAGCTGTTGTGGTTGTTCTCCAGTTCACACTTTTATTTTTGAATGGCATATTGTTTTCTACGATTGCATCACGTATGTATTAACTCTGGGAGCTCAGCTGTCAGAGTGCTAGTTATCACTTTTCATTGTCCAAACAGGAAGAATACAGATGTTTCCAATAAGCTAAAGAGGGGGAGGTCTCTTCTATGAATAAGCATTCAAGAACTTGAACTAATCAACAATAACATTTTCATGCATATATTAAAAAAAAAAAATCACTTTCTGAAATAATCACTGGAAAAGCTGGTAAACCACAAAGCAGCTAAGGTGAGAAGAGTAAAAGGAAAGGCACTGGCCAGTATTTAGTCAGAAGTCTAAAGTCCACAAGTACAAAGAATCATATGGATAAAATAAAATGGATAAAATGACATAATAAAATAACATGGATAAAATGGGACGCTGGTGCCACTAACAAATGTAATGTACCTAGTTATTGCAAGGGCGGAACCTTGAATTATAGTTCTCATCTCAAAATATTGTGTTAAACTAGAACGTTCAAAAATATTTGCAAGCTCATAATCTGAAAATTAATGTAGCTTATCTGACTTTTTAATTTTGCATCTACCCAGGAACATTCCCAGGTTTTACTAGTTTTGATATAATCTAGTGGATAACTTTTAATCTTTTATTCTCTTAGTGTTCACTCTGTTTATGCTTACTGTTACACAGAGACTTGTGTTCAAGGATTAAAAAAAGTCTGCAGGGTGGTATATTTTACTTGAGGATTGAAATGAATGCTTTGCTCTCAGATCTCTGCAAGTACATTGGACCAAATTTTGGTCTCATTATCACCAATTTAAATCTGGAATAGTTCCACTACTCTCTGTAATGTTACTCCCAATACATGCTGATTTAACTGAGTTCACAAGCTGGTCCATTGACCTAAGTGGTGTCAGTGGGAATGTACTGTGAAGAAAATTTGATCTACTAAATTCAAATCCTCGAGGTGTTGTTCTAGCAGCCAAGTTGTTTAGAAAGAAAACACTGAACTTGAATGTTGACCCTCCATCCCAGCTGGATCTCCACGTAAACTGCGCTCCTGCTGTAGCCTTTTAAATAGATCAGCAATTTACATTTTAAATAGATCAGCAATTCAAATTAGAGAAATGCCAGAATGTAGGTAGTGTGTAGTGGGGAGATTTAGCACTACCTGAAATTTCATCAGTGTTCAGCAGCATAACTCTCTACATTTTCTGAGAGCAGGGACTGGACGGGCTGCAAGGATTTGGCCACTGCATGTCTGTACCCAGGGATGGCAGAGGTGGTTGTTAGATAAAGGACAAGCAGACATGGACATAGTGTCCCAGATTGCCACCAGACCTTGACTGGCGATAGCAGGTGGGCTGAAGCATGAATCTTGCTGGGGAGAAAAATGCCGAAGAAGCATTTTGGACAACTGCGGGAGGCACAGCCGTGTCCTGGCCTGGCATGGTTTGCTCATGTGGATGAGTCCCACAGGTATTCAGAGTGTGGGGAATGGAGTATATGGAGCAGGGATGTGACAAAGTGGTGGATCTGTGTTCCAATTTGTACTCCTTTAAATATCCAAATGTTTCCAATAATAAGAAGCATTTGCTCCTAGGAGTTCCGGGATCTATTTAAATGGATGTGGGTGCCTCTAGGCTTAAATTACAGTGGCCTGTAGGTTTTTAAATCATATTCTTGAATTTTAGTGCGACAGTAGGTGGTCAAAATCACACCAAAGATAAATGACTGGTTGTGAAAGCAATGCGTAAACAGAGGAAAATGTAAATGGAAAGGCCAGGGTAAAAGTGTATGGCTTTGTGGTGTCTTCTGAAGGTCCCAGCCCATGTCAGCCTGTGTCACACAGTGTTCATCAGGCCCTGCTAGACAGGGATCTGTCCTTCTGCCCTCCCCCAGAGCCACACGCACAGCAACAGCCACTTGTCCATGAGGGCCCGACACGTGCTCTGTACAATGAGCCTGAGGGATTACTTGTAAGGTAGAAGCAGCCGGTTCTTCTGAGTTAGTGGTGGAAAAAAATACAACTGACACAGAATGAGATTTTAATGAGATGTTGTATTTGTTTGCTGCTTTTTGCAGTGCTTCCTAATTTATTTGTCCCTCCCTTCTCGTATTTAACCATTGCTGCTGGGCAGCGAAAAGACTTTAAGCTACATTACGTGCACCTTTGACCTTCAGCACTAATCTTACTGTGAATGGGCCAGATGATTGTGGGGTGATAAAATGCTGCTGCCGTTCTCAAGCCCAAATAATTTCCCCCTCAAAGAAATGGTGAAGCTTCGGTACTTCCCTACATCTACATCCCTTCCTCCACACGCACAAAGAGCCTCTAATTGCTGCCGCCAATTAAAGGCGTGTGGGGCAGGCATGCACCCCTCACCCGCACTGCGCTAGGTCCGCCTGTCCTGGTGTCCAGGAATTCCACTGCATTTTATCCGCCTCCCTCACGGCCTGACAGGCAGAGCGGTGTCACACACCTCGGCGTCTGCCTTAAAAAGCATCCGCGCCAATCACAACACAATTATTCTTAATCCCGCCGGCTCTGGCATTTGTTCACCTCACACCAGGAGGAAGAATGGGGGCAGTTGCTTGGGATAAACACGAACGACTGTGGGAGATCCTCTCAGGAGCGGCTCTGTCAGCGAGGACATTTGCCTCATTGACAGCCCCACGCAGCCTGTCGGCTTGGCTGCTGCTCTCCACAAGAGAAATGGCAGCGTTTCAGGCTCTTACGGGTGTGATTGATGGGTGTTGTCGGTCCCTACCTGTCAGCTCATTGCGCTGACAGGAGTGAGATGCCTCAGGGGAGGCAGCCTTACACAACACAGCCCACCCGTCCTGCTCAGTGAGACCCTGATGTCCCTCTGCAGCGCTCCTGGCAGGTGGCAATCTGCTTGGCAGGACGGGGGAAGGGCAAACGGAGAGCTGGGAGCGCAGCTTCTGCTGGCAAGGGCAGTGACATCTCTCTCAGAAGTACCTGGAGACGCTGGAGCAGGGCTGCCGGAGCAGCTGAGGCAGGCTGGCTGCTGCAGAGCGCCGGTTCAGCCTGGGGTTAGGGTAGATCCTGCTGCTGCAGCTGCAGCTGAGGGGACGTCAGTGGGAGAAACTTGTGGGATGCTGGCACGACTCCATGGCTTTGCATGTGCAACATTAAACACGTGCAGAGGGTTTGCAGTATGTGCTCCTGAGCCCAAGGGATGACAGAGGTGATATAACCATTTACCCCCGCCTGGAGGAATCCCCCACAGATGCCCATGGCAGAGCTGGCACACATAGGTGTGAATTCCTCACCCCACAGGAGCGAGGCTCAATGTCATCTGACTGTTCCTCTGGTTTTGCATCTAACTACATAGAAGTGGCTGGTCAGAAAAATAATTCACCCTAGGAACCGGGAGCTTTTTTTCTATTTTGTGTTTGACAGCAGGAGGTTTAGAGCTATTTTTCAACATTGCAGTTTAAAGAGGATCTTTTCATCCACAAGAACATACAAAACCTCAGACCATTCAGCCAGTGTTAACAGGAACAAAATAACAAGAAAATCCAGCTGCCTTTCAGCTGTCCATTCCCTCTCTAGCTGTCCCCTTCTCTTCCCCACCCTCTGCCCCTCCAAACCAGCAGTGATTAACCTTCCAGCAGCTTGACCTGCCTCTCCCTGCACCTGGCTCAATCAGCACCGATGCTCGGGCCAGGAAACCCCAGCAGGGCCATCCAAAGCCCAGTGAAGTCAGTAGAAATACTCCCACTGCCTTCAGGGGAGGCTGCAGCAAGCCCAGCTTGAAGCAGAGCCATCTTTCCTTTGAACCTTTTGCTGGACAGTTCGGAGCCCGCAATGTCTCCGCATTAATACTTCTGGGGACTTGCTGCAAGGCAAGCACTGACGTCACAGCTGGATCCCTCCTTTCAGCTGGTGCCTGGGATAACAGTCTCACAGCTTCCCTTTCCCCTCCAAATCAAAGGCAGCGGCTGCAGCTGCACAGACCAGCGAGTCTGTTTAGTTTCTGTGGGCCAACAGCCACCAGCTGTAGAGGCTGCTGTGCTTTTTTGCTGGATGGGAGCTTTTAATTCCAATAGACAATGTGTACAAATATTTCCCATACCAAAATTGTTCCATATCTTCCTAAGTTAATTAAATGCTAATTTTCTAATGAGGTGGCAACAATAGCAACAACCTGTTATCAACATGCTAGCTAGTGCCCATAACCAACCGGTGAACACAGAACCCTTGTGCTGTTATTAAACTGCATTCCTATATTAATTAATTTCTTTTGCAGCTGTATTGTTCTGAAGCTGGACACAAATGTGGATAGCAATTAAATTAAAAAAAAACACATTTATATCATTTGTAGATTCCAGAGTTGCTTTGTGGAATTTATTATTTCACAGTGTTGTTATAGAAACCCCTCATGTGTTTTCATGTCTGCTGTATGCTAGTTTAGCAAGAAATGGTGAAAGGAGAACTCAGGATGAAAATGCTATTTGTTGTGGTCTAAACCCAGCCAGCAGCCAAGTCCCACACAGCTGCTAGCTCACTCCCCCACCAGCAGGATCAGGGAGAGACTCCAAGGACAAAAGGTAGAAAACCCATGGGTTGAGATAAAGACAGTGTAACAGGGAAAGCAAAAGCCATGAACACAAGTAAAGTAAATCAAGGAATTAATTCACTGTTTCCCATGGGCAGGCAGGTGTTCAGCCATCTCCAGGAGAGCTGGGGCCCATCACATATAACAGTTACTTGGGAAGACAAACGCCATCAACCTGAACATCCCCCCTTCTTCCTTTTTCCCACCACTTTATGTACTGAGCATGATGCCACATGGTCTGGGACAACCCTTTGGTCATTTGGGGTCACTTGTCCTGGCTGTGTCTCCTCCCAACCTCCCATGCAGCCCCAACTTCCTTGCTATCGTGGCAGTACCAGAAGCAGAAAAGGCTTTGGTTCCGGGTGAGCCCTGCTCGGCAATAACAAAAACATCTCTATATGATCAGCCCTGTGTTCAGCACAAATTCAAAACCTAGCTCCATACCAGCCACTGTGAAGAAAATTAACTCTACCCCAGCCAAAATCAGCACACTCTTCAATATACATTCAGCATAAATTAAGGTTTAAAAGTTTCCTGAGTTGTGCAATAAGAATGAAATCTCGGAGTTCGGATGGAAGGTTGGGGATGTATCTGTCATGGCTTTATACTCAGAAGAGGACTTAGGTGCTTAAAACCTGTCAGAGTTGGAATTTATGTGCTTACATCCAAAAGAGAGATTCTGCTGTCTGCTTCAGGAGGTTTCCAAACTCTAAGCTCAGCTGCCAGTACAAAAGCTTCCCAGGTACCTTGAATTTGGGTCATACCCAACAGCTCTTTGGTGTTAAAAAGATTAAGTTGCCCAGCATCCACTTCAGGCATCACCTTAGTTCAGACACAAAAATATGTTCCTCTGTTTATCTTCCCTCAGGGCTGGTTTGAGCACTCCAAGAATTTCTACCTAAGAGCTCTGAAATTGGATTTTTCATAAAACACAATGGCAGCTATTGATTTCTTTTGAAATATGGCTGCTGAGGTCCTCCCCTGGTCTAAGCTACTGTAGTACTTGAATGGAATATGAGAAATGCATCTCAATGCCTTACTCTGCCCAGTCAGAGCTCATAGGACCACAGAGGGTCCTGAATTGAAAGTGACCTACAAGGATCATCAAGTCCTGACCCTGCACAGGACCATCTCCAAGAGTCACACTATCCACTCGACAGCATTGTCCAAACAATTCTTGAACTCTGTCAGGCTTGGTGCTGTGACCACTTCCCTGGGGAGCCTGTTCCAGTGCCCAGCCACTCTCTGGGTGAAGAACTTTTTCCTGATATCCAACCTAAATCTCCCCTGACACAAATTCAGGCCATTCTCTGAGGTACTGTCACTGGTCACCACAGAGAAGAGATCAGTGCCTGCCCCTCCTCTTCTCCTCACAAGGAAGTTGCAGACAGCAATGAGGTCTCCCATCACTCTTCTCCAGGCTGAGCAGACCAAGTGACCTCAGATTCTCCCCATGTGGCTTCCCCTCAAGGCCCTTCATCATCCTTGTTGCCCTCCTTGGACACTTAAACACACAATAGTTTATTATCTTGGTTCTCTTGTGGCCCCCCAAACTGCCCCCAGCCCTCGAGGTGAGGCTGTCCCAGTGCAGAGCAGAGTGGGACAATCCCCTCCCTTGCCCAGCTGGCCATGCTGTGCCTGATGCACCCCAGGACAGGGTTGGCCCTCCTGGCTGCTGGGCCACTGTGGACTCATATTCAACTTTTCACTGACCAGGACCCCCAGAGGAACGTATTCCTCTTGTGATATACTCTAGTAAAAATATTTCATCTCCCCGGAAGTCATTGTGACATTTTCTCATCCTCATCCCTTCTCATAGAAAAGGAATGGTAATTTCCATCAGGACCATGATTGAGATCCAACAGGTGCTCCACTTTTGACAGAGCTGGCACCTACCACCAGCAAGAGAGCATTCAGATGGTGGGGAAATGGACAAGTCTTCTTGATGGCATTGAAATTAAAAAGCCTGTTAAAAAGCCATTCCAAAGTGGGCAAGGGCATGGGATTTCAGACAGGCTCCTGACTTCCACATATTCATGTCCTGCCATCGAGTATGCTCCACCCTCCAGCACCTCCTTGTGCTGTTCATGGACTCTGGACACACAATCAAGGATCAGGGACTGAGAAATTGCATACATCAGTGGTAGAGTGTTGTGATGGGTAAAACCTGCGCTGGCTCTGAATCCTCTTAAATCCCAGGATTTGTATTTGGGAAACTCCAGATATTTTTCTGCCAGTGGCCAGCATGCTTCAAAAGTACAAAGGACAAGCTTTTCCCCACTGTTGCAGAACAGACTATGTTTATAATGACTAACAGATTTTATTGGGAATAAATTTTATGCACTATGTTTAGATAACAAGGTAATGCACTTCCACATAGAACATTTTACAACCATTCTCTTAATGGTATGAATTTCATCACTAGGAACAGGTGAAATGCACCTGTAAAACATTTCTTTGAGGGCTTCACAAAGCCAGTGTAATGGGTCCTACAAAGGAATAACAAAGTCTGCCAGGAAAATTAAGACATAATTTAAAATTCATGTTAAATCTGTTTAAAACAACTTGTTTGCTGAACTCAGACAAATACCTCTGAACTGTTTTCATGACATTTACTACTACCTGAGTTAAGTAAAAAAATACAAAGCTGATAGTAAACTGTGTGTCCATTCACACTAAGGAATAGGTAGACAATTACCTCTGCTGTATTCCTGTGTGCTTCTTTCTACTCTTAATGTGGATAGAAAAATTCTTAGCATTCACCCCTAGTAGTTGACAACAATGACAGTAATAATAATTATGATGATCATGATGATAATAGTGAAATAATTTACATTTAAATAAAATGTTTCCATTAAATAATTCTACAACTTTGCAAAATGATGCAGTGGGACCACTTTACTCAGTTACTGAAATGCAGCCACCTCTGGAGTGAATCACAACATCTGCTCAAATATGGGTAAGGTCAATCCTGTATGATAGATTAGGATCAGGAGAAGGAATAAGTACTATTATGTAATAATGAAAGGGAAAGTATTTGAGTTCAGGTTTGTAGGAAAACAACAGCTAAAACCCATTTGCTTCAGAGAAAAGTCCTACATGGTGTTTAGCAATTATTATGTTTTTGAGTTTTACTTCAACCTAATGGCAAAATCTTAAGCTGTGCAGTGATCCCTGCATCATACTGGAAGAAGGAAAAAACCTGTCTGTGACATACCAGCATTGTAACTTCCCAATGGCTGTAAAACATATCCTGAGCAGGTTTCAGGAGGAAGCCTGTTGGCACCATGCACTGAATGAAGTGAACTGCTTTTTAAGATGACTCCTTTCATCCCAACCTATCACTTTCATCTTAATTAATTTGGTATTATTCAGCACAGTGGATTTAATTAAAGATATTTAAAGTATTTAAATTATTAATGTTTTAATAATTAGAAATAAGTATTTTAATCAGCAACTGAATAATGTATATTATTAAATTCATTTTTTTGCAAATAATGGACTAGGTTTATTCATTCCTCTGTATTTTCAATTCAGCACTGTTCAGAAGTTGCAACTCTATTATACTGGCTTGTTGCAAAATATAGTGAGTGCAAAACCTCTTATTTAATGCAGTCCAAGAAAACACACATACATATGGGAGAAAGAATATGACACAGTCTACTAGAGCTCTGCTAAAATCTCAGTGGTGATTAGATACAGTGGTGTGAAAAACACTGGAAAATCATCACAAGTCACAAAATCACAAAAAAACCAAAAAAACCACCCCACAAACCACAAATAATAAACAAAAAGGTTATAATTATGCCAGAGAAAATTTACAACTTTTATACCGCTAGGAATAGGACAAGATGTAATGGCATTAAATTGGAAACTGATAAGTTTTTATACTAGGAAAAAAAATCTTTACTGTGAGGGTGGCACTCTGAGACATTGGAACAAGTTTCCCAGAGAAGTTGTGGCTGTCCCATCCCTGGAGGTCTTCCAGGCCAGGCTNAAGATGTAATGGCATTAAATTGGAAACTGATAAGTTTTTATACTAGGAAAAAAAATCTTTACTGTGAGGGTGGCACTCTGAGACATTGGAACAAGTTTCCCAGAGAAGTTGTGGCTGTCCCATCCCTGGAGGTCTTCCAGGCCAGGCTGGATGCAGCTCTGAGCAACTTGGTCACCTGGAAGGTGACCCTGCTTATGGCAGGGGCGTGTGACCAAGATGATCTTTAAGGCTCCTTCCAGCCCAAATCATCCTGTGCTTCTATGCAAGTGCCCACAGAGTCTCAGCACAGTATCATGTGTAACATGTGTGTTCATCCCTGATACAGGCTGGAGACAGCCCTTCAGAGACCACACACCCAAGCACACCCACAAGTAAATTTAAGATTGCCATGGGATGAAGTGGGTCAGACAGGCTGTTGCAAAAGTCATCTGTGATTCCACTGTGGACTAGGAGCAGACATCCTGGTGGATTCTGGCCCTTTGGTGGCATATTCACACATCTGCAACTCCAGACTGCCTTCTGCTCTAGAGACTTCTGGTGTGCCCAGTTGTTCACTGTACACTCAGGATCAGTTGAGAATCAGCCCTTAACCAGACCAACCTCTAAATTCCCTTCATTTCTGACCAGAGTTGGATTTAGACACCAGATTTCTGACAATTCAGCAAATCTAGGCTCTTTGACCCCTGTGGTTTCTGCTCATCCTGCCATGTGGATTCCTGACTTGGTTTTGTCTCCAGGGTATTGCTTGCTCAGGTCCACTGCAGAGACCAGCCCTGTCAATACTAAAACTGCCTGGAAGGCTGATGCAGCAGCAGGGAACACATCAGCTGCACTGGCCCTGCAGGGACTCTGAACTCCCAGAGCAGGCAATACCACTGGGAGAAGTGTGTCATGATGGTGTAACCATGAACAGACTCCTGCCTTCTCCAAAACAAGCTGCCCTGCCAGAGACACTGCACCCATCTCTGTGCCAGCCACAGTCAATCAAGCCACTATCTGCATGGGCTTTTTTTCCCCTTTAATGCAGCTGCCATATATCCAAAAAACAAGTCCTTAGGAACATAGCAGTATTAGTCAAATCAACTTTGTTTTTCAGAGGGATGGAAAGCAGTGATACAGTTCACAAGTAGGGGGTGTCAGTGGGTGGGAGTATTACACAGTTTTCCAAGCTATTTGCTTCCTTGTGAGCAAATTTTCATTCTTGCAGAGACCTCCTGCATAATTGCTGCTGAAGGTCACACAAGGTTTGTTTGTCCCCAGCTCCCAAGCAGAGTGAATTGGCCAAAGGCTTGGGATTCAGATGGAGAGGAAGTGCTGCTCCTCCACGCCGTGGGACTGCTGTGGATTTGAGGCTCTGGAAGAAGAGCCTGCTCTGCTTGCTGGTTGCTTTCATTTCCGTACCATCTATTCAGCCTTCCACATCACTGATTATTCTTCCACTGGGACATAGATGGCCCAAAGCTTTTTCAACTGGGCTTTCCAAAGAGGAACAACAGTGTCTTTCCTGAAATACTTTATTCCACCTCCAAGGATAGCTGTGATATCTGCCTCCAAATAATTAAGACTAGTATAAAGCAGCGATTTTTACAGACTATCCTCTTTTTCCTCCTCATTAGCCTGCCAACTTCATCTCTGAGCCCATGCTAGGGTCAAGAGACACCTTGTGAAAGGACCAACATAATACAAAATCTCTCACAGTATTCTTCAAGACTTCTGAGACACAGGAAAACTTGTCAGAGTGTGAATATGTTGCTGGTGGATCTGTTTTTGCTATTTGGATGTGAGGGATGTAATAGTGGGGTATCTATACAAGTTATAATTTAATGAACTGAGAGCTTTATTTCTGCAGGTCTCCAAACCAGGGAAGTGACATAGCCTGGTGTTTTGTAATCCTGTTTTACTTAATTAAAGTATTCCTGTTGGCTGGGTGGAAAGATGTGTTACCCTGTGACCACCACAGGTTGAAAGGAGATATCAGGAGCGTACATGACTCCTTCCTCAGACTCCATCAGAGCAAGGGCCTCTGTACTTCCTCTGGAAGAGAATTAGCATTCTTCTTATTGAAATGTTTTTGGGGTTTGGTATTTGTTTGGTTTTTTGTTGTTGTTGTTTTTGTTTGTTTGTTTGTTTTTTGTTGTGTGTGTTTGGGTTTTTTTCTCTCATATCCAGCTGCATCCATTTCCTGATTAAAATAATTAAATTGTTTAGTTATCTGTAATGTGCATAGACTTCTGTGAAGCTTTACAAAGGAACCTTTGCTGTTAAACTAAGAATGGTTTATTGTAGCACCTGCAGTTTCTATAATCCTGAGTTGTTAATGAACTGAACAACTTTTCCTCCTTCTTAGCATCAGAAACACTTCTCATGATCTTATGAAAAAATTGCATTGGGGTCCTCTCATAAGTTTTCATGGGTTTCTGCTGTTGGAGGAGGGAGTCCGTAAGCAGCAGCATCTGGCAGAACATCTGCATCAAGTCCCTGCTGACATGCCGAGATCTGTCTGCCCAGGCTCACTCCTGCCTTGATACAGAACTTGACACATTGTGTACCCCACTGCCAGACAACCTCAGCAAATCTCTCTCTCTCTAAGGGAGGCTGTGTCAGTTTTTCAGCGTGTTCATCCTGTGTTACCTCATTGCTCACTTGAGGGAAGACTACTCAGACTCTTTTCAAACTGTTTAGGCTCTCTGCAAGGAACCTGATGAAAACCTTGATCTGAGCAAGCTGGAAAGCCCCATCTAGGTGCAAAGATCAAATCTAGCCTTCTCCAGACCACTGACCAAAGAGACAAATGACAGGAAAACTAAATAACTAAGATAAATGTTAACGAATGGATGTGACCGATCTGTTCCTCAAGGCTTTGCAAGGAAGCAGCAAGGAAGTGCTGAAGGCCCCCAAGCCAGCTCTGTAGCTCTTTGGTTGAAATCCAGTTATATTTTTTTTTTTTCTGTTATTCTGCATCACTTTGAGTTATACAATATTGTAAATACCCTGATAGACCCTTTCAAAGCAATTGAGTAACTCAGTGTTTAACAAAGATATATTAATTTTCTTGTTTAAGGTCTGGGAAATACAAGATCATTTTTCATTCTGAGTTGGCAATGACAATCCTTAAACTAGTAGTGGAATAGGGGGAATAATAACTTTATGGAAATTATTCTAGAGATCTGTACTGTAAGGAATGGTGGATCAATGAAATCTTCCGTTCTGTATTTGTATTATTTTTTTAAACTGAACATGTTTGATGCCTATGCACAACTCCCATGCCACAGGAATGATTCTGCTTTCCAAATTCCCTTGCTCGTGGGGAACATTTTTTTCTTTTTTCTATCTGTAAAGACGTATAAAACAGAATTTATATTTTTCTGTAGACAGAAATTAATTTCGTAAGAGACATCTCTTCTGTGTACAGGAGTCTAATATAGTGTAGAAGAAACACTTGCCACTGTAGGTTTGAGGGTGCTACATTCACAAGCACAGTGGGCTGTCTCAGATGTGCTGCCTCTCCATCACCCCACAACACTGACATAAGCCCAGTCGCAGCCGTGTGTACATGAGGGGTTGAATAATGCATGGGAACAGTCTCTTGAGCATTTATTTTAATCCTTTCATTTGGCCTTCAGGCATTTCCCACTCCATCCTGATATCAACTTGAAAATTTCCTAAGACAGAAGGTAAAACACACTGAAGGAAAAATTTCAAAACCATTGCTTTTGTTGAAGTCATACATCTGATATTTCTGTGGAGAATTTACCAAATTTCATCATCGCAGTCTTCAGAAAAAGTCATACATATTACAAGTAATTCTTATTTTGAGAAAGAATTATTTACCCTTAACCAAAAGGACGTAATTACTACTCTGTAACATTTCAGATAAGAAGCTATATTTGACCAAACTGTATCACTGAAAAATAAAGGCCACTCTTCTATTAATTAAAGGCAGCTGACGATCAGTTTATGAGAAAATAAAAACTTCAGATGTATTCTCATGAATAACAGTCATGTTTATAACTTATTTTAATGTGAACTCAAAAACCTCCATGTATAAGTGGAAGGACTGTCAAATATAATTCACAAGAACAGGCTGCTCTTCAAAATAAACATCTATACAGTGTACTGGGAGAATGCCTCCACAGATATTGACTAACTTTAAATTAATTTGTGGCTTTGGTAATGATCTAAAAAAGCCACTCTACTCTCTTTTCTGTTTAGTGCATCCTGTTATTACTGGAGGAGCAGAGACTGAGTGGAACAAAGGCAGAGTAGCAGAGTACTGCCTGAGAAGAGCAGCTCAAGAAAGGCCATGATTAATGAACACGTAAACATAAACATGGTCACCTGCAGTTATGAGCTCTTCAGGGCAGCAAAAACCCATGATACTGTTGTTAAAACAGCCCTGCCTTAAGCAGACAAGCATAGTGCCTTAGCTCATCTTAAGCTGAAGGAAGTCATCAAAAGGGAAGTAGGGAAAAACCTGAGTTTCACCATGTTTGTGGCTCTAAAGGTTCCTCAGCCAGGAAAGGCTAAATAAAGCTGCCCTGAATTCACAATTTGCTGTCCTCACCAAAAACAGAAACAGTTTTACTACATTATGCAGTAATAGTGACTTGAGGCCTCTTCAGCTCCAGCCAGGTGAGAGCAGGGGAGATGGCAGGTCACTCCCCAGCCCCTCCTTGCAAAAGGCTAAGATCTCATACTACCAAAGAGCAGTAGGCATGAGTGTGGCATTCCTTGACTGGATAGGAGTCCTACATACAGTAAGTGAAACAACTATGCAGAACAGTTTCAAAAGGACAACAAAAGACAATTTTTCTGGCACCTTCCCGAGAACCTAATAAATAAATGTGAAAAGGCTGGGTCTCAGCTTCTATTTACTTGTGGAAACAAATCAGGCACCAGTAATGGTAGGAGATTCACCCGGTAGGTTAAGCTCTGCTCTATTCTTTTTGTAGCCTGTCCAAAGCAACCCAGGACTGCAGTCCTACTCTAAACACCAGCAGCTCCCCACTGAGCAGGAGAGATGCTTTAGGAGTGCAGAATCAGCAAAAGGGCTCCCCTACCACTTTCCTCCACATCCCTCCTCTCTGCTAATAGTCTCACAGGAGAAGGTGACTCTAGAGAAATGTGGACATTGTCAGTATCAGAACATTTAACTCTGTAACAGACACACAAAGTTACTCTATCGTAGCATAATGTGACTTTTTTACACATGAAGGCAGCAGCAACTGCTCTGACCTATGCTTTGTCCCCAAACCCTGTTTCTTACTTAAATAAATGACCCATTGGTCCAAGAAGAAGCTGCTTTGCTCCAGACACCTTTATCTCCTTGTGGCCCTTTTATCATCCTATTTATGAAAAAGAAGTTGTGGTAACTCTGATTTGATATCAGACTTAGCTCTTCTTGAACAACATGGTGAGTTGTGAGGTGGTTGGCTCCTGGAAGAACTGGCCATTTTGCTTCAATTTTCTTCCAGTCTTGTTTCTGGAGGAAGTGCAATAGAACAATGGCATCTGTTTGTCACCAAACTCCATACTCACCTCCTGTGGCTGCACTATTTTAAATTTCTACAATATCTTTGTGAAATGGCAGAAAGAGTACTGAAGATTTTTATGTCGCTCAGCAAAACAAAGCTCTTTGTAGCTCATATTTGTGACTGACTTGGACATACACCTTTTAGGGAGAGTTTGGGCAAGGCATGAACTGTGGTCCAGGTGGACAGCTTTTCTATGTTCTATGTAGCTATGGAGAATAAGACAACATAATCAAGCCTATTGATTGACTAGTCAGGTATTTATTTGCTTTTAACATGCAAAACCAGTACAACAATCACAGAAGGTAGAAAAAATGTAGCACTGAAAAAAGTATTCATGCAGAATGAGTATTGTACTTGAACTATCCTCCACAATCATCAGTTAGTCTGTCCCAATATTTATAGTTCATCATTACAACTGCCAAAACTGGCAACCACCAGGATTGTTGTCTCAATTAAGGACAGTAAACAGATTGTCCCATTTTTTTTAATGAAAAAATCTAAAATGTAATACTTCACAGTTTAACATGTTTATTCATTTAAACGAGCTAAAAAATAGTGGTGTGACATCTGCTTGAGAGACACTGGTACCTAACATTTTGGCTGTCTCCCCACTAATTTGATTGTGATTAAGGGAGGATAAAAGGATGAGTAGAGGATTCTGTCAATTAAATGAATTGATGAACTAAAAAAAAAAAAAAATTTTCATTCTTGGAAATGTCTAGAAAGAAATACATCTACAAAAATGAATTACAGCAAACTAAGATGGTGGAAAAAAGTATTGCAAAATATCTCCACTGGCTCTTTCAGTAAAAAATATTGTAAGCATAAGATCACAGATAATCTTTGCCAATTTATTCATCTCATGGCTTCACTTCCCAAAGTGCAGGCATAATCCACTGTAAAATCTTTTAGGATGCTGTTCCAACATCACATTTCTGCTGTCTTATTGATGTGCCATGCTGTTATTTTCTTAGTCATAAGCACCACTAATTACTATGCTACTGTAAGTCGAACTTGAAATGAGATCAAGATCTGTAGTATCTTTTTTGTTGGCACTCTAACTTGCCTACTCTGCTTTTCAAGTACAGTTCTCTACAGAGAATTATCCTGAATGCATTTGACCTTCACCAACTGGCTCAGTTGTGCCTTACAGGGACAATCCCTTATCAGTCATCACTCTGCTGGGAGCTCCTAGCAGCATGTTCCTTCTGAAAATGGCAGCATTCAAAACTTGGCCCTAAGTCAGCAGATGAGCCTCTTCCATGGTAGCAACCTTCATGGAAGAGGCATGAACAGTTCTGTAGGGCTTTCACTGTGCTTTCCTTTAGTAGAGTTGTTCAAAACCTGTGTTTTCAAACAAAACTTTCAGGTCAGCTGCTCTAGAGGACACCTAAGTAAAGAGATGAGTTTGCTCATGTTGTAGCTACCTGTAGTTATGTGCTGCAGCACAATCTCCCAGTCTACATGTCCTGCTACAGACCTGCTACAGCTGGTCTGATGCATGGAAGGAGCTGATTCTGAATCACATGGTGTCTATATAATATGCAACAATGAACTTCAACTACAGCATTCTTCAAGAAAAGTTTAAATGTATCTCTAGGGTCTATTAGGGAAATGCTTAACATGCCTCCTAAGCTTCCAGTAAAATATGATTATGGACTCTAGGTAGCAGAGCCTAGAGCCTTTCCTTGGCAATATTCACTAGAAGCACTAGTAAAAATACTAGACTGAGGCTTCTGTCCTGAAATGGTCTACATGCTGGTTCTGCTTTTGAAGAATCAAAGAGAAAAGGAAAACCACCTAGGAAGATTTGCTGAGCAAAACCACTTCTGGAAGACTGTTATGCCATCCTAGACAGAGATTCTTCCAGACAGGACATCTCCTCCCACTCACAGCACAAGGACTCAGTATAGGCATCTCCTCCACAACCTCTGCTAGAAAGAAATTCAGTTTACTCCAGGAGTAGAGGGCAACTACTGATGTCTACCTTTTCCTTCAGGTGAATATCTTTGAAAAAACTCATTAAGCCAGGTTTGCCATGTAAATTATTTGATCAGTAATCCTTCTTTGAAACAAGCATATAAAATTACTAATTTTATAATTAAAAAGTCTCATACAACTGAACTGATAGAGCTGCAAGGATCAACTCCAGAAAGAGATCTATTAGTATTGGGTAGGATGCCAAAGGAAGTTCTTTTCATTGTCTTTTAAGTATTCATAGGCCACATTTAGTTTTATATGAGTTTAGTGGCTAGAACTGCCTAAAGTAATCCAGATATTCTAAAAGTGACATCAGTGCTTACTTTTGAACATTGTGCTGTTTAGATTGCTTTAATGTCCTTTCAAATGTATACATAATTCAGTATACATTTCATATTTGTATACATAATTCAGTATACAATGTGTTCAACATTAATAAGAGAATCAAAATAGAAAAAAAAATCATTTATTAATAAAATAGACACTGAGCAACTCATACAAAGATAGATGGTCCAAAATCCAAAAGGTATATTTCAATCTCAGATATAATTAAGGGCAAAATAAGCCACATATCCCATTAAGAATTATTGTACTGATAAGAGAAGATGTGTATTTGCTGCAATATTTACCACATATTTCTACATACACTGAACAGAATGCTACTTGTTCTAAGCAAAAAGAAATTTTCCTGTTACATGAGAACATCCTTCTAGTACCTGAAGGGAGCCTACAAAAAAGATTGACTTTTTACAAAAGCATGTAGTGACAGCACAGGAGAGAGCTGATTCATACTAAAAGGGAGTAAGTTTAGATTAGACATTAAGAAAAAATTCTTTATTCTGAGGGTGGTGAGGCACGGGAACAGGTTGCCCAGGGAAGCTGTGGATGTACCATCCCTGGAGGTGTTTGACACCAGGATGGGGCTTTAAGCAACGTGCTCTAGTAGAAGGTGTCTCTGCCCATGGCAGAGGTATTGGAAATAGATGATCTTTTGCATCCCTTCTAACCCAAACCATTCAATGATTTCATGATTCTATGATCTTTCATGCAAATGAAAATAATCTAATCCAAACAAAACCAGGAGACAAACTGCAAACTGTGGGCAATATGGACTCATAAGCCACACGTCGAGGAAGCTGATGGAATCACACATACATGCACTTCAGATTTGGTCTGATTCACAGTTATGGGAAATGGAATATTCCTGTTCTAGGAACTTCATAAATTCGACAGAAATAATTGCTTGCTTTTTAATGCAACCAATTGAGAGAGCAGGCTACGAGATGACCTGCATGAAGGGAGTAACTACATATCTTTCTCAGACCATACATGACCCAGAGAGCTATATGCTGACATTAAGGAAGCAATCCTTCCAGCATGTTATAGAACATGAACACTGCTAATGTAAAGTAACAGGAGAGGTCTGCAGCTTCTGTGACATGTGGTTAGGTGCTGGTGGAGTGAAAGGCATGTCATAGCCAAGGAGACAGCTTGTGATACGCTTTTCCATCCACTGGAAGTTGGGCCACGTGTCAGATAATGCTTCATCATAAATTCAGCATGTTGCAAGGTGTTTGGTCAGTGTGCGACCAGTAGCGGACTGTAAGTCATATGCAGACATAAATGTTAGGATTTTGTGTCTGTAAGACTCATACACAGAAAATGAGACATATTTGCATATATGTATTTCTCTTTCATATATTTTTTGGAAGACTGTTGTACTATGAATTTCTAGAGTTGTTGTTTTGCATGGCACAAAGTGAATGAACACTATGACACATCTGAAGTGGATCCTTAGAGACTCATAATGTATATGATCATAGTTACTATATGGTTTAAAAATTAACTGTATTGATCCAAGTTTTTTAAGTGGTGATAATGGGACTGTGTCAATTTAAAAGAAATATATTTTCCATTATAATACTTGCTGTGATTTATATCCCTTTGTCTTCAAAATCACTGTAAGAAATCTTAGCCAGGCATCTCAGGGACAAGAGAGTAAATACCTCAGTTGCAATTAAAGCTAACATTCAGCTCTGAAATTCATGTCAAAGGCAAAACCAAGCTTCAGAATTACGAAAACTTTTCTGAAAGTCAAACTGCCTAAATTTTCTTTGCAACATTCAGCACCAATGGCTCTACGTGTTCTTGATATCAAACTGAACTGGAACTGAATCTCAGTCAGAGAAAGACTGACCACACTTTTAAGAGGATCAAAACTGAGTCTTTATATCCACAAGCTCAGTTATATGCCAAACTCAAAGCAGAACAGGATAAAGCCAGAATTTTAAAGCTCCCTGCAGCTGCTCTGACACACCAAATTCTTCAAGTGGCTATCAAAAGGAACAAAAATGCTATCTACAGTGCCTAATTTGAAAGGTACTTTGCAAGAACTGAAGGATGTAATGGAGCCAAGATTTACCAGTTATTAGTACGCCAGGAAAAAAATGTGTTTTCTTGTTACTTACAGCCTCTCACATTAGTTTGATGATTAAAATGATTGTATAGCTGTAAAGGAATGTTTTTACACAACATGCTCCTAATAGGTAGAGCAAGTTGATACCAAAACCATCAGGAAGAGCATAATTAAAACACAATTTTGACTTTATATTAATAGTAGACCAATACACTAATTAAAACCAACATCAACTAAACTTTCTATTTACACTAATTCAGACAGCACAGGAGGCAAAGAACTGTGTTTCAGAAGCATATGTGAATGTTAGAGCTTCTGTCATCCAGGTGCCATTTCTAACAGAACACATGTGTGCTGAACAGTTGGCAAAAGAATGAAAAAGATTACTGCAGATATATGGGCACACAGAATCTGGAATGACAGAAAATTAAGTCCATATAGAAGGTGACAGACTGCTTGTAAGAAGATATTTTTTTCCTACAATTTCTTCCATCTTCATGCATGTGCACACATGCACAAGAAAGATTAAAAGGGAGAGAAAGGATGAGGGCGTTTTGATATATTTTAAATACAAATGAAAAAAAGACTTTTTATTTGGTATTTCTGCTTTCTTTTCAGAAAGGAACAGGAAACTAATTTGGTTATTAGGAAGCTCTGATTCCTAAATTTGGTCAAGGCAGACACTCCTGTGAAGTCAGCATCAATACCCATGATAATTGTAGCACCTGTCTTTTGACATCAAAGTTCTCTGCCTGAGAAAAACAATGTAAACAATAAACTTCATGTATTGTACTGTTGCTCCTGGCTTTGGTGTTAGATGAATACACTTGGCCAGGCATAAGTGTTCTTATTTTGGAGACCTGGAATGTGACTGATGTATTGCAAAACTTTCTTATGAATTTGGACTGCAAGAAATGGCATCATTTACTGTCTTACAGTGAAAGGACTGTGTGTTCCTATGTAGTCTTGTTGAAGCTGAAGAAATCTTGATGATAGATTCATTGCATCTGCTAGTTTTCATCTGGGTCCAGATCAAGGTCAACTTCATTGGAAACATTAAGATAAAAAAAAGCATAGAAAGCCAACAAAAATACCAGTATAGCTGCAAGGACAAGGGCAACTTCCTGTAGAAATAAAAGAAAACAAAAACCTGTTAGAAATAATACCATATTTTCAGATTAATCAGGAATAAATATTATTTCCTTTCTACAATGCACATCAAAATAACATCAGACATAATATAATTGCATAAGGCATTGATGGTTTAATGATTTCTCTATTGTGGTTAAAACTCCAAATGTTGTAGAATCCATTCACTTAATAATAATTTTGGTGAATCTCATATATCATCAGAAAGAGGATATTTAACTTAAAAATCTTTAGTCTTACCTAGAAATAGGAGCTTTATATGTTTTTATTATCCAATTCCTTCTTTTTTAAAGGAAAAGACAGAATTCACAAACCACAGTTTTGAACACAAATTTAAGTTATGAATTTACACTGTGAATTTTGATGTTTTCTAGCAATATGTTACTGCTTTTTGCCAACAAATTTGTAATTTTTTAATGAAGCAAACACAGTATGGTGGAAGTCAATGAAAATTGCTACCTCTACCTCCCAACCTCCTGGCATGCAGTACAACATGGAACTACAAACTCCCTCAGAATTGGATGAAACTTTTCTTTCTTCAGCTCTGCAATAAGGCAAAAAGCACAACAATTTGCACTTGCCTCTCTTCCCATAAAATATTGCAACTTGCTGCATCTTCCTTAATTAACATAAAAGAGACTTTCAAAGTATACATGATTTATAGCAGCTTTCAGAAGCAGAAAAATGTTTTTATACTACATATTACGCTCATTATGTGACTGCCTATCATCTTAAGGCTGGACTCTGTAAAAATGTAATTATAGTACAATCATCCTCTTAATATTTCTTTTATTTCCTGTATTTCTTTCCTTTTTATTTCTTTCAAAGACACCGTATTTCTCATTGTTAAGTTTTTATTTTTCTGTAAGGCACAGCACACTTCCTACAGTGTTGACTCTCATTTTGTAGACAGTGAAAGATGAAAGATAAATCTGAGAAAAATCCTTATGTCCCTTCAGCTCACAGAAAGTATGACTCTACAGCTAACAACATCTACTGCTTGACTCCTGATCATCATGATGAATTTTTAAAATTGTGCACTTGAGATGTTCCAAAGGTTAGTTTGTACCTCCAAACCCCACTCTCCCTCTAAGGAAAGAAGCAAAACTTCCCCTCCAATTCTCAGCTTCATGTTAAGCTATAAAACAATTACATCAGAACAATCCCAATGTACATTTAAAATGAGAGAAGAAAAAAAGTTCAGTGATTTTACAACAACTGATCTGAATTGGTACAGAAGATGTCACATCAAACCTACTCTGCCAGTGGGACTGAAAGGAGATGCCAACTCTGAACCAAGACAACAAGACACCCTTTACTGTCCAAGGACAGAACCTGTCTATCTTGTGTCCTCTAAGAGAGGCTAGGTGAAATCTTCCCAAAAATGACCATTTCTCCCCTTAGACTAGAAGGGAGTGCAGATGGTACCTCTTGTGTGCACTGTGGGATTAATCCTACCCAGCATCTCTAGGTTGGTGGTGGCTTTGGGATCAGCATTGTGTTCACTGACATGAAGGACTTAAAACTGTGCATTTCATTTTTTAAAGTCTAGCCCATAATCTGGCATTCTTCTATAGAGCAGCATTTAATTTGCATTTACATGAATGCATTATATAGTTTATCAGAATGTTGGATCAATAATTCAACATATGCCATCTAATAAATTTTGAAATACTACTGCCTAGTTGGCATATGTTCTATAGGAGCATATTCTTTATTCTATAGAAACCTTTGCTTTCTATTTGATATGGATGATTGAGATGTATTTTAAATTTGTTTTACCACATTAAAATTGCTCCTGCAAATTTGCTGAGGCTGTTGGCTACAGATTTCAACGACATTTCCTCTTAGAATTGTACCATCCTCTGAACTTCATACTCCTGATTTCATTATTTGATTTAAAAAAAGAAAAGTACATCTAATTCACTGGTATATTAAAGGAAAGTGATTTTTGCTTTGTTGCAGTTGCAACACGTCAGTATCTCACAAAAGGGCATGGCAGCATCAGACAGGTTTCATTTATTTCCTTGTATCCACAGCTGTGCTCCCAGACCCATCTGGCCACACAGCTACTAATCTTAAGAGGATGTAATAAACAAGTGACATACAACTGCAGGCTCCATCTGCTCAGGAGAGTGGACAACAAAACAGTACAATGCAGGCACCATTCACACTTGACACAGAGAGCAAATTCATTCCAGTATTAAAAAGTTTTTTCCTTGTTTGGATGCCACACTTCCCACGCTTTCTGCTTTACAATAGGTTTACCTTTCCCCTCCCTTCTCCCCAGTCTCCCTCATGAAATTCTGTGAGTAGCAGCAGCAAACTTTTCAGGAACCTTTGCATTAAATATTTCTTTCAAAGGAAGTGGAATTGGGAAAATCTTGAGTTTTATTCTCAGGCTGCCCAGTGACTGCTTGACAGAAGCAGTTCTTTAATTCCTCTGCCTAAGTTTCACAATGAGTAACACTGTGATAACAATACTATTTTCCCTGCACAGCCATTAGGAACTGTGTGGGTGGATCAGTATTTATTATCCCTGGGAATGAAAAGTCTTACTAAAACTCTGGGTTCGAGAGTTGTGCAAGAACCTTAGTTTTGAGTTACTGAAAAAGGCAGAGTAACAAAAATATAAAATAAATGGCTTTACAAAGGACATCTGGCTCTCAGTTCTTGAGATATGCAGTCTCTTAAGAATTGCATCCAGTTTATGGACTTTTATAAACATAAATTTTGCAAAGTAAATAGCAAATGAGATGGTACACCACTGTACTGTATTTGCAACAACAGATATATATTGTCATTTTAATTTGTTTTATACTTTTCAGGCTTTGCTATTTGTATTTTAAGTCATGCATAGAAATGAAATGTTAAAATACTCCCTGCTTGGCATATATAGCTCCCTTTCTCTTGCACTTTATGGATCATCCCCATCATCCTCTGCAAAATCCATTTACTCAAAGGATTTTACCATGAATAATTAAAGAATAGAGAAAAAGTTCTATAGAAATAAACTTAAAAAGATCAGAGGGCTTTTTCTCCTTTTTTTTCCTTTTACATCATAGTACAGAACACTAGGAAACAACATTTCTACTCTCAAATCCCAAAGTACAGTCATAGAAGTCTTTAAAAAGGAACAGAATTTTCTATTTTATTGTTTTACATATAGAATAGCATATGTAGAACCCTACTGATTTCGGTTTGGTTAAGTTTTCCAGAAACTTTTCATAAAGGAAATGCATACCATTACAGCATAATGTAGATTTAATTCTCTTATCATTTTTGTCAGTTTTATGTCTCTCATGCCAAAATACTTGGATTATGTCCTCAAATTCACCCTGATGGAGCAAGTGTCAGAGCTGGGATCTAAACAAGATTAATCAGGAGAGGGAGGTGAGGAAAAAATGTTAGCTATGATAACACAAATCTGGACACTGTATGGCAGCTTCATATCCTACACATATAGAGAAATATCATACTTCCAGGAAATGTGAGGGGGGTTTTACATGTTTTTTACTTGTTCTTCAAATAGAATCACACCTTTTTTTATCTGAAACCTGCTTAAAACTAAGAGAAAGAGTACCACAAATTGCTCTCTTTGAATTGCTAAACTCTCCCTAGCTCTTTCTGAAAAGAGATGAAAAGAAAATCATGCTGACCAAGGACACCTGTAAAAATAAATATAGAGGAACTGACAATCTTTTTATCTCATATAGTTTTTAACTGAAGACTTTAGGTGGATATTCATTGTGACTGTGTTTTAGAGTTTCAACAAAATCGTATTTGTAAATGAATGTTTACTTCCTTAATTCAGGACATTCTACAGCTAACAGAAAGCAACAAAAGTAATTTATGAACTTTTATCTACTTTTTAGGTTCTAATTTTTTATTGTGAAAATTTCAGATGGAAGAAAGATCATTGTTGTCTCAAATAATGAGAACAAGCTACTGTTAGAGAGTCATCAAAAAGACCTGGCTATATGCCTACAAAACAACAGGATTCATTTTGAAACAGCTAGATGAAAAATAATATATGCAGCTATCAAAGATGTACACATTACTTATAAAGAGGAGTACTCTGCCTTGAAAAACTGTGACTCTAAGAAGATCTTTGGATTTCATGGGTAAATACTCCCTCAGTGTGATTTCTGGATGTACAAAGGTGGAGGATTTCCAGCAGGGAGATGACCGGTATTTATTTTATCATAAAGAAGAATGAGAGGTAGTTTGGTTACAGCATATAATTATATACACCTGTATTTAAGTAAAGCATTTCACAGTGTGGGGTCCTTTTATCCTGTTTACAAGAAACTTTCAAGGCCCAGCTGCAGTTAGATAAGTTCAGCCTTGAACTAAGATGCCATTTTTTAGGAGCAAGAATGATTGAACATTCTTCAGGAAAATATGGACCTCCATACCTGTCAGTTCTTTATCATATGATCACTCTCCAAAAAGTACATTTTTATTTAGAAATTGGAAAGAATACTTCAACTTTGGCTTGTGTGAAAAGAAGGACCTGGCTGCCAGGAATCAGCAACTTAACTCTACTAGCTGCTCCTCTCCTTCAAGGCCCTAGGAAACCTCAGATTACTTCCATGGTCAGTGCTACATTCTGAGCCCCACAAATACCAGGTTATTAAAAGTAACAGCACCCCATGTTTAACTGTTCAGACTTTTTTATATAGCATCAAATGTTTTCTCACGTTGACATTTTCCTCCAATTGTATTGATTTCATTTCTAGGATTTGAGGTTTTGCTGTTGTTGATTATTCTTTGAAGTGCCACAGACTAGTTTTAAGTAGAGAAATAAGAAGGTTTGAGAAAGATGGTCTACTGCTCCAAACTGGTACAGAAAATCCTCCTAAGATTTTGCTTGGTGCATCTTCTTCACATCTCAAACCACCATGATTACGATACTTATGTGTTCAGGTCAGGCAAGGATCTGATTTTGTTCTTCTCTTTGTACGTGTTGTTTCTCCTCCCTTTCCTTTCAAGGTCAGGAAGCAAAGCCTAACTACAGGGATAACTTGGGAATATCACACTTTAATTCACTGCTGGCACATTAAGCTGCTCTGCATTTTGTGAGACACATAAGTTGGTTTGAAGACCCAGTATTTTGGCCATTACAAAGTGCTTGGAGTTTGAAAAAGTATTTGGATGAAATTTTATGATCTGTAACATACAGAAGTGCAGATCAATTAATCTAATAGTCTTTTGTGGCCTTAATTTCTACAAAGCTATGAAACTGTATCTTGAAAAATGTAGTTCACTAACTTAGCAGATTATGAACAGCATGAAATTGGAGAATATTCTTTGCTAAAATACACCAGGAATCTGTTGCTATCTATTCCTATCTAACTTGTTCCAGATGAGAGAAACTCTCCATAGTGAGGTATCTAACTACACAACAGATTAAGTAGATATGCAAAAGAATGACAGACAGTAAACTCTCACTTTGTTTAGGAAACATTTTTTCCTTAGCTGAATTTATGTACTGTGTTACTAATAATTCTCTGTGGTGCGATATTCTGCAGTGAATTATGTTTCTGCATGTACTTTGCAAATACTACTGTTAAGATTTGTGCCTACCTTTCAAGAAGAGAGAAAACTTCATCACTTGTCCAATGGACTACTGATTTGTTCTTGCAGCCCGTGAAAAAAATCTCTCCCCAAGAACTCCCATAATTTTTGGTCTCTGCATACCAAACTCCAGCTATCTGGGGGCCAAGCTTCCACACTTCTCAAACCATTTTCTGCTTGTCACCCTCCTGCTGGCATGTTTTCCTCACCCAGTGAGAGCAAAGCGAGCACCAGTGGTGGAAAGGCCTTCCTGCTCTGCTTGGTAAGGATGAGAAGCTGGGCTTCCACCAGCACAAGCCACATGCTGGGGGCCAACAAAATGACCCAGAGAAAGTTCAGAGGCTCCCTTTTTGGTACTGCTACAAAGAATTTTGTCTTATCCAAACACCAGGAGACATACAGCACATTGCTTTCTATGGAGCTGTTTCTCGAGACTGGGTCCTCCTGTGTCCTTCCAAGAGACACAATGTATTTTGGCACTGTCTGCATTAGTGTCACATATACAAGCAGAGCCAGTACAATAGCTCTGCTACAATATTTAATCTTTAAACATGTTTAAAGAGCAAATATGACACACCAAGTACTAGCATGGTCACCCTGCTTGAACTAACTTTGGATAGTTATTAGTGCTCAGCTGCTTCTCTGACATTATCAACACAGATAAAAATCCCTCATTGGGGAAATTAAAAAGTACTAAATGCCAGTGACTGAAAGAAACTTTGTTACTTTAAACCTTGCATTAAAATGACAAGGCAATCAAAGTTTGACAAGACAAGCTAATTAGTATGCCAGCGATGAAATTTGAAGAATCTCCAGGGGATTGGTTCTGAAAAGTTTTATGTCATTTATAGGGCCTTTTTTTAAGCTAATGTTGTCAGCTCTCACGGTGAAACACAACACAACAGTTGAATTTCATTATCCTCGTAGAAATTAAGGACTAAAATCCTTTTACTGTTTTCTAGTCCTCTTTTTTTCTGTCCTAAATACTACACTAAGTCTTAGTTTACAGCCAGGCATGTAATTTCTTCAGGACACTAATGCAAAACAACCCTAGAGTTATCAATGACATAAAAAAGCCTATTGTTTTAAGTGGCTGCATGGTGCTTATTGTGTTAGCTTATTCTGTGTATGTATTTCACAGAAATAAAAACATATTCCCCTTTCCCAGAGAGTTTATACTTTTACATTTATCCTTCCTCTACAATATTTTTATTAGCTTCAACTTAGCTTTTTATAATAAAATGTTAATTTATTTTGAAATGCTGCATACTGCATCCTGTACTGAATAGATATGTATATAAACAAAGTACATTCCAAATACACATATGTGTCTGGTTTCTTCTCAAAGATTTACAAGAACTTTGGACATTTCTATTTGAAGTGCCTACTTATTACATTGCATTGTAGTTATATCACTTTTTTTCTCTCAACACAGATTTAAGCTCATCAATTGCTACAGCACAGAATTAGGGCCTACATAATAAAAAAAGACTGAAATCCCAGCCTTTGGAAGGTGAATCATGTTGCTTATTACCCTTACTCATCCCAGGGAAAAGAAGGAGCTCTTAAGAGACAGTGGGGAGTGGAAATGGGTTTCTGCTTGGAGTGGCAGGTGAATTCCCTGCTGACCTACCTCATCTCTCCAGGTGCCCTTAAACAACAGATATGAGACCCTGGAATCTGAGGACCAGAGAGATGAGAATGCGGATGAAGATCCATCCAGGTTAGAGGAGTTGCCTAGGGCAGGGCCACCTATCCTGCACATCAAAACCTCCACAATCAAGAAAAAAATAAGGGTAATAGTCATTGGTGACTCCCTTTTGAGAGGAATGGAGGGCCTAATATGCCAACTGGACCCAGCCCATAGGGAGGTGTGTGAGCTTCTGGGAAACCACCAACAAACCTCCCAGCTTGGCATGGCCCACGGACCATTGCCCACTGGTTTTCCAGGTGGACACGTACAAAGTCCAACGAGACTAAGGATGATCAAGAAGGACCTCAGGGCATTGAGACAACTGGTCAAGGCATCTGAAGAACAAATTGTGTTTTCTTCTGTCCTGCCAGCTGCTGTCACACCAAACATAAGTTCCCAAGAATTATTTAAAAACTTATCCAGAAAACAACAGAGGAGGATTTAGGATAGGTGTGAAGGATGGATGTAAAAAGATGGCACTTGGCAGCTGGAGGGTCTTAACACTAGACTGAGCAAAACAAACTGTGCTCGAGAGAGGGGTATAGGTTATGGGGCTTCACAAATAAGCCTCTCCAGGGGTAAGGAAGGAGATTTCCCTACAGACACTCCAGGAGCACTTACTGCCCATGGTGAAGTTCTGCTGCTGGAGGGATTGAGCAGGGGGAAGAGCTGTCACTGTGAGATGGGAAGAGCTGCACCTTTACCCCAAGACATTTAATACACTTCACTTCCATGCTGAGCACTATGAGGTCTCTAAGCAGAAGTGCAGAGTTTACTCTAGAGAAATTACCCATGTTCTGGTAGAAGAGGTATTGTAACATTTACTAAGCCTGAGGTTGTTGGCATTAAGCAGGCTCAGTGAGAAGGATGCATTTAAAAGCCCTGCCTTCCTCCCCTACAAGCAAATCCCCGAAGGGAAAGGTGCCCAACTTACCTTCCTTTTGCTTCAGCTCTGTCAGCTTTTCTCAGCAATTTGGAAGCAAAATAAATTACTGTCATCTATTTGGGGATGATCCAGATTTTTTTTTTAAGGTTCAGAAGCACAAAAAAATATTACAGCCAGAAGAAAATATTTTAAAGAATTTTTTTTTTTTTTTTTTAAGGCAGAAGCAGAATTGTAAACCTGAGGCATCACACAGTGCAACTAGCAGAACCCCAGAAACACACCCATTCAGGACCTGGAGAACACATGTGGACCTTGATGGCAAAAGTCCTTTATTCACTAATACTCAATTCTTCATTGCATATATGATTACACATATGCTTTCCCATTCACCCTCATTTTTAGGAAAGAATTACTTAAGAAAATAAGGAAATGAAACAGGTTTTGAAGGACTAAATCTCATACTCGTCTCACTTGTGAAAGACATGCAAAAAAAGTGTTCATTTTAAAAGAATTATGCTGTACACTAAGTCTCCAAGTAGAACATCATTTTTAAAAGGTCATGCCACTGAAAGAAAAATGAAAAGAAAAAGGAAAATTTAATAAGAAAGGAAGGAAAAGGAACTCAAAAGGTTAATAATTTATCCTTTAAACAAAAAAGGCAATCTACTTTTTCTCATTAAAACCTGACACACAGCACTAACTGAAGAGATTATGTTGTGAAAACATACTGCATCACACGGTAATGCTTGATCGAGATCAGCAATCAGGAGCAAAAAGAAAGCACTGTTTCGTGATTATAATAGCAAATTCTGGAAGACAACCAAATACATCATCTGGCAGCCTAACAGCTGTTACAGCTTGGTAGTAATACCTTGGCATTTGCTATAAGCTATAACTTGAAAAAATTGATTTCTCATCTGCCAGAAACAAGAAAATGTTCTCCTTTTAACATTTCTGAAGTTTCTTTTACTAGAATACCCAGATAATGGATCTACTTTTTTATTTTCCTCAGGTTTTACTCTTGCTGTTAAGTTAATAGTGTATCAGTTAGATTAAAAAAATAAATTTGAGAAAAAATTACTGGAGGCAACATAAATAATGTGTGTTCAGATAGATCCCATTTTGATGACACACTGGGTAGTAGATAACAGAGAATATTTCTAATTGTCCTCCTTGCTCATATTCATGAGATCTAAAGTAAATGTTATACTTCATACCTGCCTGAAAAGGGAACATTTTCAAAATAAAGTTTAGTACCTTTCCATATGCTTTCCTTTGCTGTTAGTTAAGCCTTCTTTTTCCAAGTCAGAAGCAGTACACAAGGATGCAGACTGAGACAATAATGCTGAGAATTAACAATACTTAACAAACCCAGTCTTTAAATTACTATTGGTATAGGATGAGAAGAGGAACATGGGAAATGTTTATTGTAATTTATCTAACTATATGAAATAGTTAAAGAATTTGTTCTGTGTGTAGACAGGCTCCCTAAAACCATCAATTTTCTAAGCGCACAGTACCTTAAACCTCAAAGTAAGCATGCATCATAACAAGGACATAGACTACGTAAAATCTTTCAGCACTTCAAATATTCTAGTCATTTTAGGGTTAAGTAAAAGCAGTTAATCATAAATATTTTAGATTCTAGCATTCTACTTAGATTTTGAAGTGTCATAAACAATATCTCTCAGAAATCAATATTCACACAGTACATCTATGGGGAAAAGAAACAAACACAAAGGTGGTTTGAGCTATCGAAGAAGTCTCTACCTTTACGCCTAGTGCAGTTTTCTTGGCCTCTGCTTTTAATCTTGTAGCTCTTAACATAGGCCTGGTTTTCTTATAATCTTGTTTCCCTAGAGTAAAAAAGCATATTCAATGAAAACAATGAAAAAATAATATAAAGAACGTGAGCATTTATTTCAGTTGAAAAATCAGATTCAACATATTAAAAACATCCTACAGTCCAGCATTTTAAACAACAGCTACTCTGTCACACAGGGATTCAATCTGTGGAACAACCATGCTTAACACAGACAGTGACAAAAACAAGATCTGACAAATCAGTGTAGAACCTGTTACTCCAGAGTGACATCAAAATACATCTATGGATAGATATCCACTAGTACAATGTTTAATAAATTGCTCCATAGGAATCAGCCAGCAAATAAGTAGATTAAAGGTAGATTATGCTTTTCCCTCTCACTGAAATCAAACCAAAAATTTCTATTAGAATTTTTCTCGCTTAGTCATCTCTAATGCACATATAAATGTGCAAGACAAGATATTCTGGTGAATGTAAAGGTTTGTAATTCTGAACCAGAACATTATTTGCAGGTATCAGAACTCAGAGATATGGAGATCAGTCTAAGTAAATGCTAATAAAATCATTGCTTGACACCATCTGCTTGTAGAAACGTGTTACACAAAATCTTCTAGATTAACTTTCTTCAAGTTACAGGGACTATCTCTTGCAGCCACAAAGAGTGCAGCCCAAGTTTGATTACACTGAGTCTGTATGAACTGAGTTCAGAGGAGGCCATGTAAGCATTCAGAAATGGTATAAATAATTTATCTCAACTTAATAACAAAGCATAAAACACCTGATATCTCTCAAGGATATTTCTGCTGTCTGAAAGGCCTGTTAGTGTTGTTTTATGAACTATTAAACATAGCTTCTTTAAGTTAACAGTAGTCAAGGTACAGATACAGTCACAAAAGGAAAAGAAAAAGAAGAATCTGTGAAGAAGCTGCTCGGAGGGATACAGCCTCAGTACAACTGCTTTGGCTTTTTAAAAAAGTCCTTTTTTTTTCCCTCCTAATGTGTACATATATTTTTTTTTTCTTTATGCCTAATTCCAAAGCTAAACTATAATGCTTAAAGCAGAGTGTCTGGCCTTTTTCAAATCACTAAGTTTACCTATTTGTACATTAGCTTTCATAACTGTTACAGTCAAATAGTTTAACTTTTCCTCTAAAACTCTGCCCAGTGGCTTTGTATACAAAAATCCCATTTATCCAAGCAGATGTGATTTTACATTCATAATCAATAATGAAAACTTCTCATTTTATGGCTACCTTGAAAACTGGGATGTTATTGTGTAGTGATGAAATTCTGAAATGTGAATGTCTCTTTCCAGTAATACACTGGATTCATGGAAACCCACTTCTGACTTTGTCTACTGCTTGTATCAGCCTGCTCATACTCAATACAGAGATTGTCTGTGTAGCATAACGTGAATGCTGAACTTGCATTACAAATTTGCTTTCATTATATAATCTCCCCTCAGTCCTATGGTTTATATATTGGGAAGGTCTCCATACTATCCTTTGGTCAGATATTATTCATGAAAGACTTGAAATAACTTAAAAATACTCAATAGCAAATGGAAAAATAACTGAAACCATATGTATTAGGAATAAAAAAAAAAGGCAGCATATATCCAAGGAAACTCAGAAGACAGAGTGAAGAAAGGATGACAGAAAGATGATGTATGTCAGAGGCTCCAATATATTCATCCAGTCAATACATCTTATTAGCAGGACAGGACCACTGCAGCTTTATTTTTCAGAAGTCAGTAATATCTGATAATAGGATGCATCAGGAGTACAGTAATTTTTTAGAACAGCTGGAGAAAGACTTGCAGAAACCACAAAAATGCCTAAGTCATGAGATGATGTCAGCTAGAGAGAGAATGTGTTTCTTCTCCCTAAAGTCCCACACTCATACTTTTGCCATGAAATAGTTAAAAGATCTTTCAGACTTTCCATTACAAATGACAGGAGTTTATTACTCATAAAAATACACTCCAGGCTGAAATTTGGCGTAGACATACCCCAGCCTTGAATTTTTTTGTTTGTTTGTTGGGAGCCAACTTTCATAAGTGATGCAGCTGTTCTTACTTACTTGTGAACAAACTATAGAAATGCATCGATCTGAAATGTTTTAGGCATGAAAAATATCTTCATTTAGAACTATATAACTGACAGGGGCTAAGTTCAATCTCAGTTCTCATAATTCAGGTTTGCTGCTGTTCCATCAGGGGTAAATGAAACAAGACAGTCAGAAATTTCCCTTCCAGTGATGCAACAGCATTAGATAATGAAAACTAGAAAGCCTGGTAAGGTCCACTAGGAATGGGACACAAGTCAGCTAGTAAAACCCACCTCCCCTTCCTCCCATTGCCCATTCTCCCTCCTCTTCTCCACAAAAGTGTGAAGCTGACGTGAGCAGGGGCAAATACTGCATAGAAGACCCAGTCTGTGAAATACATGTATGGGCAGAACAATGTTTATTCATCCAAATGAGAAAGCTTACTGGTGCTCTTTCCCTTGGTTTCTGGCACCCTGCTACTCCTTAT
Organism: Urocynchramus pylzowi; assembly: GCA_013397555.1. Taxonomy (NCBI): domain Eukaryota; kingdom Metazoa; phylum Chordata; class Aves; order Passeriformes; family Fringillidae; genus Urocynchramus; species Urocynchramus pylzowi. The sequence goes on along the minus strand of VZRH01007746.1, from coordinate 1,489,462 downwards.
TCCACGGCTACATGGCTTGATGTAGCCATGGGATAAAGTATCATGGCTACAGCTAAGACTGGATTCTACTTATCTAGAGAATACTTCCAGATTAATATTGAGTCTCATAGAAACAGCTAACCCTCCTATAACAACCAGGCTATTTCAGTGATGACTCTAGAACTGGTAGTTCTCCAAATCCATGCACCTGCCATTAATTTGCCACTCTCCTTGCTAAATGTAATAGCCAAAAGGAATAAAAATACAGTAGGGAATCAGTCTGAGTCCACCAAGTGCAAAAGTTTAAAAAGGGCATCTGTGGACTTCTTTGTAATGAAAACCAGATTCAGCAATCATATGAAAAGATTCTTAAAACATGTGAACTTTCTGAGGCCTTGGGAAAGACATCTGCACTACAGGACTATAAAGAACAATGAAATGCAAAGCTCCTGTCACGTGAATACTGATCATTACCACCTGGAAAACAAGCAGAAAAAAGTAATACAGGCTCCCTACAGCCTCCCTTCCTTTGGGCTTGCAAATTCAACCAGTTGGGATAAGTATATTCACACTCTCAATGTCTTCTAGTTTTATCTCACTTATCCTGCAAGCTGTCTTGTACATTTATCTGTCAGAGTCATCAGTTTAAGCTATTTCTTCTTCTCAGGAAGTGATCATCAAAGCCAGTTGAGACAGACTCATCAGACAAAGGCCCATTTGTCTGCTTTATCCAATGCCTATCTGAGACACCAAGTTTTCCTGATGGAATATATGAAGGCAAGAAGAAGCCAAAAAGATACCACTGGAAGATTTCCAGACCAAATCTTCCTTTTCTTATTAAACATAATCCTTACCTCTTTGACTAGTCATTATTGTTATCAATTTGTCACCTCTTCTCTCAAACTCTAAACTCTAGTGCCAGTTTCCCTAAACTTTTTTTATAACTACTGCTATTTATTTATTTTCAAACAAATGCACTACTTCTTCCTTTTTCAGGTCCATCACTTCCTTTCCATTTTTAAGGCCAAAGACTTAAAGTACTCCATGATAAGTTACTGACTACAGTTCTCTGCTTGTTCTGCTTCCTGACAGTCCCTCCAAAGATCATCCACTTTCCCACCCAGTGCTTGAAGTAGCCTTTGCCTGTCAGAAACTCTAGAGAGCTCACCTTGCACCTCATCCCTTCCTTCCATCCTTCTTTTCCACTCCTTTGGTGGCAAAATGACCTCAGGAGCACCTGAACTGAGCTGTACCATGCTTACAGATCCTGTTTGGAAAACTTTCCTCGGATAGAAATGAATAGCTGTATATGATAGAAATGATAGCTGTAGGATTAGAACAGGGTGAAGATAAGGGAGCTTTTTAGCTACTAAAACAGCTATATTCTGAAAAATGACAAAGGGTGCCTCCTTCAGAGTGGATATTAGAGATTCATACAATATGCAAAGTGAGTTTGTTCTCTTCATGTAACTAGGAATAAAAATCTATTAATTTTACAAGTTTTTTTTTATTTAACTCTGCTTACAAGGGAAATTGAGATCCCATACATCTTCTAGTCAATAATTTTAATAACATATTAGAGATGACCTGATCTTGTATATTCAGTATTCTTTTTAATTAAAACCTCCAATGACATGATGATAAATGCAAAAAAACTAAATAATATGTATAAGTTAGGCAAGTTCATTTAAGTTCTGGATTCGTTTTTTTTTAGTCTACAGAAATACTGTGACACTGCCAGGTAGTATGCACAACACTGTACCTCTGCATACATACCAAGCTCCTTTATACATGCAACTGAGAATGCAGGATGTTGAGCACTGTATTGCAGAAAAACTGACTACATTTAGGACTGTGCTTAAAGATGATGCTGTTTAAGCCACAACCTGAAAAAATCCACAGAATAACTTCACGAGAAAAAAAAAATTGTATTTCCAACCCTTCTAGATATTTACTCTTTCATTCTAACAATAGCTCATTACTGGAATTGAATAACAGACTAAAGACTGCCTCTCTGCTTTTCAATTCATCAGGCTTAAGCAGAAACAGGACTGTATCTTTGGCCTTTGTTGATGCTGCTGTCCAAGCTTATTATCATATGAATATCTAGTTATTGTTTTATAAATGTTCACATTTCAGGAGCTCCCTGCTTTCTTTTCTCTCAGCAGACTTTACAATATCCACCTTCATTATCATCATGTGGCAGCATTGCTCTTCGCCTGCATTTGCTACTTTAAAAATTAATGCACTGCTATTTTCTGAATACTGTACTGCGTAAGCTGCTTATGAGTACATTATGCTATCAAGCAAGCACATGCAGAAAAGCTTCCTAAACTGTTATTCTTTCAATGAAAATACAGCTGGTTCTGCTTCAAAGGCACTTCTTTTCACCTGCAAATGGACTTGCTTCTACACTTATTCCTCAATTCATTGTCTTTTATTTGTGTCTGCAAATCTTTAATTGCCTTTAATTAGAAAGAAGTAAATTCAGTGCTTTAATCTTGCAAATACATTCAATCATAATTCTGTCTGGGATGAATACCAAGTTCTATTCACTGACTGATCTTTATAACAAAGGTATATAAATTTATTGTCCGTTTATATAGACCACATCAATTAAGCCACAATGGAAAACCAAATAGATAAGAGTCAAAATATTTGAAATGAGAAATGTGCAATCTAAATTTAATTACTCAGACAAATAATTTGAAGATGAGTTATTTACAGCATGCCAAAAAAACAGACAGATAGTTAAATTTTTTAACCATGCTACAGATTTAAAATTCCTTTCAACACTTTCAGTATAATTTGTAACAACCAACAAACTGCTGTCCTGAATCTTTCTGTGCTGGTATTATAGACATACTCAAAACATTAGTAAGATGTTTTCCATACATTAGCAGTCCATTTCATATGTTAAAGTACTGCTTAACGATCAATAAAACTACAACTAGAGGGTAAATTTTAGTTACCAGTAGCAGTTTAACTAAAGTTCCTTACTGTAACTGATACTGAAAACCATACTAAAATACATAGATATCTAATTAGAAACTAGAGACAGATTGTGGCAAGATTTACTGACAAACTGCAAGTGTGAAATCACACACCTAGTTAAACTGAAATCAATTGGTTTATCATGATTATTGATATGAATTAGTGAAGATTCCAGGAACCCTCCACAAAACCCCATGGAACAAACAGAACAAGAAAATGGACTTCTGGCTTTTTCAGGGTTTCCACAGTCTGACTTCAAGCATCCCATCCTTCTACCTGCAGTAACAGGGGTAAGGGAGAATTAGATCTCATTAGCAGGGACAAAGGCCCACGATGGAGGAAGTTTCAGTCATGCCATTCTCCACAACCTCTCTATATGCAAGACACAGAAAATCACACCCTTTACACCTGAGTTCAGTTTTAGGTGATTGCTAGTTTAGGTCTCTCTTTACCTCCCATAGAGAGACTTCTCCAAAGAGTGAGTGACAGCAGCCTAGCACAACTAGAGAGCTCCCTGGTGCTGTCTGTTTTACAGTCAAGAACAACTAGAGATGTTCAGAACCCAAGTCAGGTGGGTTGGCTTCAACTCTAAGGTTAAGCAGAATAAACATGAACCAAGGAAATAGCTCTAAGGGATAAATGGAGAAGAAGAACCAGATCCTATATGACTTTATCTTGATTCAAGACATTTACAGACATGGCCAAATTACCTTTGAAGTAATTATCTTGGTTATTATTACTACTACAGAGAGAAAATCACAGAGCCATGAAGGGACTGTGAATTGCATTGAAAACCACAGCCTGAACTCCATCCCTGCCCAGCTATGATGTAGTGGTTCTCAAGCCAGTTAGCTATGCCTGTGCTACATGGCCACTGAGCTCTGTACCATAATTAGCACACTGCTTCTTCAGAACCTCTCCCGTGTACCAGCTATGGTCCTGCTTTAAGCTACAGTCTCAGGGCATGGGTTAGAAGACATTCCTGGGGGATATGATCCATCCCTCTGCTCAGAACAGAGCCAGTTTTCAAACTGTATTCAACCTGAAAGTCAGCTCCAGTGAGTCTGGGAGCAAGTCTAGCTGAGCTTATCCAGCTGAGTTTTTAGTATTTCCAAAGGTAGAGATTCCACATCCTCCCTGAGAAACTCTTCCCAACATTTGGTCATCCCTCTAGTAAAAATATTTTTTACCTATCTATTGAGAATATTCATATTCTAACTTGCCTTTTGTCCTACCATTGTGCACCTTTGAGAAAAGTTAGACTTCACCCTGTCTGTAGCCTCCTATTAAGTATTTGTAAACAGTAATAACATCTCAGCTGAGATTTCTCTTCTTAAAGCTGTAAGGACAGCTCCCTCAGCCTCTTCTTGTACATCCTGTGATCCAGATGGACATCCTGACCCTTCACTGGACTCACTCTAGTATGTCCATGTCCTCCTTGTTTTCTTCTGCATGTGCATGGCACTTGCCTTTTTCAGCTATCAGGGAATCATTTCCATGGAACCAGCTAAATGGCTGACAGCTGAGAGAAAATTTAGTCATAAAATCACATTGCCTGAAGTACCTTAATGCCACCATTGCAATGGAACTAAAGTGCACCAAAGGAATTCAGCAGGGTCTGCAAACAGCAAGTCAATGGACTAAAAGTTTCAAATCAGTTTGCACTACCACCAATTCCCTAACTTTAGAGCAGTTTGTTTTCTATTACGAGTAAAGGCAAGCATTTATTTTCTTACATGCCCTGGGATGTAAGAAAAACTAAGTATGAGCTCAAAACTGAGCTCTATCATCTCACACATAGTAGTACAACTTTTCTTTAAGTGCCTTTCTAAATGCCAACACGTTAGGTGTCTGGCATGGGGAAAGAAGTGTTTTCTAAAGTGCTTTGTAACACCAGCAAAAACCACAAAAGTACCTACACACCTGCCTCCTAAAGTGCATGAACAAGTATTTAATTCTATGATCTTTGAGAGATTTTAATCCAATAATTGTATACTCACTGAATAATAGAATTTATTTCAACCCAGTGAAACTCTGTGAAACTCTACTCTCACAGAATACATCTTCAATGTGCCTGCTTCATTCTGAAAATAACTATTTATTTAGAATGTTGAGGAACCTCAGAAAAACAAAATTCCATGGGAATTTCAGGCCTAACTTCAGTAAAAATCAGTTGGCAAACCACACAGCAGTAACAGTTTTAAAACCTATGTCTGAGAATTGGCAACATAACCCTACATCACATCTATGGAAACAAGATCAAGATCTCAAGTGTTTATTACTGTGTTTTGTGTCTTGAGTGCCACACAGATAAATTCAATGACCATTCTTTTCCTGAGATGCAGAAGTGAGATTTTCTTCTTTTTAATTGCTGTGATTCCAAAGGGAGTTTCTGGAGTCTTAGGTTAACTGAAAGATTTTTATATGTCTTATACCTATACAAGAGTGTGTCTGTACTCAGAAAAGGCATGAAAACCCCCCACAGCCTCTCTATTTTATTCAGGTTTAATGGCAGCTCAAATCACTGACCATTTTTCAATCTTGAGAGACGGAACAGCTTGACACTAATAATACATTTGCAAAGGACACATCATCATTTAACACAACATTAAGTGCTCAGGGACAACTTTTTACCGTAGACACAATGTGCTTTGAGCTCAGGGTTGACATTTAATGCTACAAAGATAATCCAACCAGTCATTCATGAGGGGTAAATTAATTTTCAAGCAACTATATTTCAGCTTTAAGCCAACAAGAAGGATGCATTAAAATGAATAACTTCATTTCATGCTGCATACAAGATTTAAAAACCCCAAAATATAATGCATTCTTAAGTATATCAAAATATACCCATTTAATTATTGCTATCTTTCCCTGATTCCAAACCAGAAGTCTGGTAATATTTGTTAAATATAATATTCTGACTGGAAGCAGAAAATCCCTTAAATTTTCTATGAGTTGCCATGAAAAGCAGCATTTCATTTAAAAAATTGTTTACATTTAAAATTTGCATTAGCCATACTTTGATTGTAACAAGTAATTAAGAACATATTTAAATTAGCACCTTTTCTGATACTTAAGGAATATTTAAAAAATCTATATAACTATTTAAGAAAATAAATTCAGGAAACCAAGTATTAATAAAGTACAGAACAACAAATAAAAACAATTAATCAGCTAATGATTCAGGGAATTTGTTTTCAATACCAGTAGAATATACTCAATTAACTATAAGACTATAATGAAAGACCTGAAGAACAGCTCTAAAAATATTGATGCTTACTACTACTATTTGATAGGCAGTCCTTTTTAATGCCTTTCAGTGCTAAACTATCTGTTGCAATCCTGTGCTTAAGTCCAACAGGTGCATACCTACAGCCATTAAAAAGGACTGGCTCCATGTAAAAGGAGCATCCACACACAGGATGGCAGATCTTCAATTACCCTTTCCAACAATCTCGTTAACATTTCCTATTCAAACAGACAACTGTGTAAATATTAAATACCTTTCTTAAAAGTAAATTAGCACAATTAATTTGAAACAGATCGCTGGGTGGATATTTAGCTTTTCTTCTACACCTACATAATATATACATACATTACTTTGTACATGTTGTTTTGAGTACATTTGTACAACTTTGCTATGGAACAACTGCTTGCAGTTACACATTCATATAAACAACCATATTTTAGTATAAATTTTGAAAATGAAAAAAACAAACTAAAACTACTACTGCAGAGACTATTTACAAGAGCATATAGTAACAGGTTAAGAGAGAATGGCCCAAATTGAAAGAGAGTAGGTTTAAATTAGATAATAGAAAGAAAAATTCTCTGTTGTGAGGGTGGTGAGGCTGGAAAAGGTTGCCCAGAGAAGCTGTGGATACCCTATCCCTGGGAGTGTCTAAGGTCAGGTTGGATAGAGCACTGAGGAACCTCGTCTGGTGAGATGTATCTGCCCACGGCAGGGGTTGGAACAAGATGAGGTCCCTTCCAACACAAATCCTTCTATCATTCTGTGAAGTATTCACTATGAATGCAATTAAAAGCCACATTTTTATCAAACATTTGATGAGATGATTTTTGGGGACCAGAAACTATTGTACTATTTCTTTGATGATAAGAGGTATGAAAAAGGCAGCATAAAGTGCAGTAGGAGAGACACACAGAATACAATTAGTCTTTCTGCCTCTGATTCAGGCTGCACCCAGCTGCAATTTGGCTTACCCTGATTTTATTAACAGTTGGCTGCAAATAGAGGAAGTGTGATATATCCCCCCTAAAAGGAGAAACAGATCTTATTGGTGTCTTTTATGTACATACTTTTCTTACAGATTCAATCAGTCTGCTTGTGACTCCACTCACTGTTATAAACCCTTTCTCCAAGATTATTGCATAAGCATTTCTTACACTTAGTTTTAGGTTGAATATTTATGCCACAGTTAAGAAACTTGCCCTTCTTCTGTTGTATTTTATTCTATTTTTCCAAGCCATTTTCCTGATCTCTCAAATTTAGTTTGAATTTGCCTCTCATACTGGTATAATTCGCAGACTAAATTCCTCATCCCATTGCCAATTGTAATACTGGGTCCAGGCCACTCTGGATCCACTAGCAACTACTGAGAACAGCTTTCATATCAGTTTGGTACACATCTTGCAGTCGCTTAATATTCATTTATCTCTAGTTTGTTTACCAGAATACATTGACAAGGTCAAGGTAAATGGCACTTCCTCCTCTTCTCCATCAATGCTAAGTTTGCTACTCTATCAGAGAAGAAAACTGAACTGATTTGACAAAACACATCAGCTGTTGCCAATCTCCTTGTTGGACTGTGGATACTTAAAGAAACTGTCCCTATCCTGAAGAGCTTACTGTGAAGGATGAGGAAGCTGCAATCAATAATTTATGAATATTATATGTTCCATCTGTCTGCTTGTTACTGCAATGTTGGCTTTATAATTACCAGAGGTTAGCTCCAATAAACGCTGGCCTGTGCTTAGGCAGGAAGGTAGGAAAATACTACTAATAGTTCTCTGTTGAGAGCACTTAAAGACAACAAAGGAAAATATAGAGACTGATAACCAGGTCATCCTATTCAGTTGCCCACAATCAAGCATATCCATGTAACAGATGTTCCACAAAATATCTTCTCTGCTCTTTTTATCTCTGCAACTACAGAGCCAGAAATTTCTACGATTGTCTTATACTAATTACTGTCTTTTGACCTTGAGCAGAACAGGAGCAACTAAAATCACTAAATCAATAAAGGAGAAGTCAGATACCCACTGGGTTATGTTTTTAGGATAAAATTCAACATACTTGTATGTGATTCTGTCACCAGGATCAAAAGGATCCTGGTCAAAAGGATGCCACCTTCCTTCATTCCTCACTGAAGAAAACCTGTTCAGCAGCCCTAGCCCATCTGAACTGTCAAGAAATGCTTCCAGACCACATCTCTGGCATTAAGCAGGACCAAACCAACTGCTGCCTGCCTGAAAAATGTCTGCAATAACAGTAATTTTAAACTTCTTCCTAATTATTCTGGTGTGTATCATGCTACTGCCAGACAACACTACTAAGTCATTCCCAAAAATGGTTGCTGAATAAGCACCATATCACCAAGTACTGTAGCAACACTATTAAACCTTCTGGATACAGAGTCTCTGGTGTTTCAGGAGAGGAGGATATCTCTCTGCTGTAGTTGACATCACACTACCTGACATGTCCAACCTTATTTGGTGACTGGGGCCAGTCCCTGGGGCATGACACAGTGAGACTGTGGCACCACAGGAACCTGGAGTCATCCCTTCTCCCATGTCTAATGCTTCTCTACAAGCACCCTCCAAGGAGCCACAGGCATCCCCAACAACACCTCACCAACCTTTCTGCTGTGGGGCTTTCCTGCTTAAAGGAGGGATGCTGAAAAGTCCAGGAGGGGAATGACACAATCTGTCACCCACAGCTCCTTCTTCCCAATAGGAACAGAGAGGCCTTGGAGGTGGCACAGAAAACCTGAGCAACTTGGGGAACAGATGAAAACACATGAAACATAATAGAAGACTTTCACTGCAAATACCACATCACATCTGTTTCTATCAGCTTCAGTTTTCTGTTCTCACACACAATAGGATGGCACTATTTGAACAGTATTAAAGCATGTATCTAATTTTATGAAAAACAAAAAAAGCCTTGAAGTAAACAAAGATTAACAAAGTCACATGATGAATCAGGGACAGAGCACCAGAGACAGTACAGCCCAAGAGAAGTTAGGGCCACTTCTCTGTAACACCTGCTTTGTTGAGCAGAAATCCCTTTAAACGTTAACCTGAGACTTTGCTGCCAAGTTTATGTTAATTGACCACTGGTCACAACTTGCTGAAGAAAAGCTTCCCAGGTCTGAACCAAAGCCTGGACTGAAGCTAGAACTTGTGGGGAATGGACTAAATTTATGGATTTAGTACAAGGGATGGGATTCATGTTGTTCACCTAGGAGCAGAAAACCTGCAAGAGCTGAGGGGAATATCCTATGAATAATCACAACCACGCTTGGAAAGTGAAAGGAAGAAAACATCTGAGTAAGGAGACCTGCAAGAAGTCAGGCACCATAAGAATGGCAAAACTATGATCCTGAATACCTTAACTTCTGATCCAGTGTCTTATCCAGTGGATAATGCTTTTCTCAGAATTGAAAATAAATAGAATGCTCTCTGCCAAGACGCAGTGATTTCTTACTAGTAAGTCATATCATTCTGGACCAGCTGTATATCACAAAGCCATCCCAAAATACAAGGTGCAATTTATTAATTCTGCCTAAGCAAAAAATTTCCAGCAATACTGACAGCATTCACAGTCCTCACTTCAATGAAGCACATTGCAAAGGATGCTTCGTCAGACCTACATATCACTGTCACTCCAGAAGTCAATGCACTGACAGTTGTAGCAGAGGTGGATGTTACAGGATACTGTGAAAGTGATTATGTAAGATAGAAAAGCAGATTTTTGGAGTCTCACTCTGGCAATGCAGAAATCAGAAGCTTTTAATGGAATTAGCCAAGAAGGGAACATCTCTTGTACACATCACCATTATCCCTTGGGATCCTAAAATTACTTGTGAGGAATAATCTCTACAACTCACTCATAATTTTAGCAAGCCTAAGAACTACATATCTTCAGCTTGCCTGTAATTTAAACTTCTTTCCTTCAACAGAAACACCACCTGACAGGTCTTAACTAGAAGTGAATGACAGCAATAGCAGCTTACTTAAAAGTGTAAAGGAAATGCATATTTATGAGCACCCAGAATAATGGTTTATGGACCTGAGAACTAAAGGTGTAATAATGCCTTGAAGGCATATTAGGAGACAGAATTTTACCTTCAAGAGTCAAATCAGGCTTCTGTCAGTGATGAGATGGGTGTTAAGATAATAGGATAGAGGAGGCTGGCTAACTTTTAAACTTATTTTTTCAGACCCTCAACTTCATTCTTTTCTCTTTCTGAAGGCTCACAGAAAAGGAACTGTGTATAGTAAAACAATGGAATCTCACTCCTAACTTCAGGACTGGACTTACTGCCTGACAGGTGAATGTCTGGAATTCTTCACAAATACTGCAATCTAAAATATACAGTGAAGAATAGCTAGGCTTTACTCCAAACCTTCTCTTTAGAAATACAATTTTGTCAAGTAACTTATATGTTTCATTTTTTCCAATAACTGACATCAGAGTGATGGTAATGATTTTATCTGAGACTTTTTGATTTTATTTCACCATTTGCATCATGATCACTGCTCTGTTGATATTTTAATGAATAAAATCAGTTGGTTTCAGTAATAGTCTTACTTTGAATATCACTATATTATAAATTATTTAAATAGTGAAAGGCATGTATTAGGGCAATCTATTCAAAGAATCAAGGGTTGCTCCCTTGAGTATCCTTTTTTCCAAATCTTTATTCCACAGGATGATCTTTTAAGTAAGAAGTCTCTTGTAGGAAACATACAAAAGATGAAAAGACCGCTTAGGAAAAAATTCTACCATCTGGAAAATTATTTGATTAGATCAGATAAAGCATGGAGCTGTCTTCTCGTCCTGAATCTTTCATAAAATCACTGTATGACCTTGGGAAATCTCTTTTCCTTGCAAGACTTTGGTACTCATCAAAAACTCTTGAGATCCTAGTCTAATAGTATAATAGAAGTAAAAAACACTCATGAATGTTATCTATTGGAGATGATTCTCTGATGGCCTATATTAATTTATTTTTAAAGATTTTTAAATTACATTTACAAATATAATGAGAAATAATTAAACAAGTACCTGAAAAAGTAACTGAATCTGCTACTGACCCTTAAATTCAATTTCTTATTAACTGAAAATGTGTGTTAAATATTTATAAACCCATGGACAAAGCAATTTCAGTTTCTAGAATTAAAAGCATACAAAATTAAACAGAATTAAACAGAAAACTAACTTTTAGCTATGCTTTGCTCCTCACAAACTGTATGTGGACATTGCTCTGATCACAATGTGCCACCTTCTGCATTCCCTTGATGAAGGCCCTCTGTTTAGAGTCACCTAATGTGGTCCAGCATGTGACACAAGACACAGAACATCAGCCATGCACCATTAGGTGGCCAGTGACTTGGTCTTAGTTCATCTCCTGTGAGAGAGTCCTGATGCAAACCATCAGCACAGAGGAACCCCCATCTCCCAGGGGGGCTCCCAGCAGCCAGGACAGGCATTGACCTGTGCAGATGAGAGTTTATTTGTAAACTCTCTGAATGGTCCTCTATTGACGTTCTTCAATATGGCTGATTCTGTTTTTTAAACGCACCAGAAAGGACACTTTCATTATACATAACATGCAGAGTGAAAAATAGTCAATACATTTCTTTTTCAAAGTAATTTTTCAGTTCCTTGCAACCTAGAGGTTTGTCTCACATTTGGAATGGAATGTTTCTCTGAATGTCTCATTTTGCAGATAGACAGATAGATATAAGAACACAGAACAACAACAAAAAAAAAAACCCCACACACCCTCCCTATGGCCCGTTTTTCAACAGCTCCATTCTTCAGAAGAAAAGAGACACAACATCACTTTCAGTAACAACATGGTCCTTGTGACAGACATGCTCTTCCTAGAGCCAAAAAAAAGGACAGTGAATCTCACTATGTCAGTTCTTAGAATTTAGCAAAGGGTTTTTACAAATGCAGAATAGACAACACTAAATTATTAAAACAGTATTACTACAACATTTGAGTTCAAACACTGTTCAAATGGCAGCCCTAGTCGACACACCAGTGTTAGTGACCAACAGCCTCCAGACATACATGTGCCTTCATCACTTTCCACTCCAGGTGTTTACTCTGCTGTAACCCAGTCTAGCCAATGTATCAACCTATTCCAAGAATTACTGAGAACAGAGCTCTTCCAATGTCCCCCATACTGGTGTACATTTCTAAGATCTGAGCAATTCTGTGGGGAAGATTCCAGTAACTGCTGCACACCTGCATGAATTTCTTTCAAAATGTGATCAACTAAATTAAAATAATACTTGGCAAATTACTGGCTTTGCATATGCTGTGTGATAAATAGGTGGAGAAAAAAAACTCCACCTAAAGAAAGCACCTCAGTCAGTGATACATGCAGTGGATCTGGAACATATTACCATGCCCTTATGCCACCACCTTTGGTGCCTGCTGTAAACCGTTTGAAAATCTTCCTTTTTACTTACTAAATAAAATATGTTCCTAGGTTCCTTGTCAACCTACAGACACTATGTGTTTTTCTTTTCTGTCACTCCCTGGAGATGAGCTAATTGCTAGAAGTATATGGTATGAGTTCCTTTTAGTTTCCTACTGAGATTTTTTGATGACAAAATGCCCGTGTCACATCCCACCATTGGGACATGCTGTAACAGCTAGGGCCAATGGGTAACATAGGAAAGTCCTGTCTAAGATGTACAACTGGGGATCCTCTGATAAACTGCACACTGCACTTACTACTACACTGTTAGGTACTGCACTTCTGTAACACAACGAACAAAGAGTGCAGCAACACCAAACGTACACTCAACAATTTATTAAAAAGTCCCCAAAACAAACAGAAAACAATGATGCTGTGGAAATATTGTGATAGCTTTACCACACTGTGTTGAGAGCACAGGCACTAAAAAACAAAGTTTAGTGTTATGATCAAAATGTGCTCATTCTCCCTTATCTCTTTCCTTTCAGCATGAATTTCACGTTCTCTCCAAAAAAAAAAAAAAAAAAAAAAAAAAAAAAAAAAACGGAGAAATAACAAG
>VZRH01007746.1:1465263-1476116 GCA_013397555.1 Urocynchramus pylzowi | reverse complement strand
AAAAAAAAAAAAAGGAAGAAGCCAGTGAAATTCAAGATTATGTTGTCAGCTCTCCTGAAATCTTGATTTTAGTAAAAATATTCAGTATTAATTTTTCCACAAGTAAAACTTCAGTTAGAAAGTTATGGTAATCTTTCCAAATGCATTCTCTTGCTATAAATATCTAGGAAAGCTGCTCCACTTCACAGTGAAACTTTGTCCATATGGAACATATGACTAGGAAGGACTTGGTGAACTACTGAAATCCACTGCTTTGCTAGAGAAGGCACATGTATCATGCTGTTTTCTTTAAAACTGATCATAGAAAACGACCAGTTGGAAAAGAAGTTAGAGCTTTCAGTTTGGGGGTTTTTGGGGGTTATTTTTTTTTTTGGTTGGTTGGTTTGTTTTATTTTTTTTCTTTAGCCTACCAATAGGACATTACCCAAGAAGCTCAATCTCCTACTGGTAAGAAACCGCCTTCTGTTTGCTGTCATGTTTCTTTATGAACAATTTATACAGTTATGGACTGGATATATATGCACTGTGTCTTTCCCATGTGTTTACTTGGGAAGTTCCAAAAGGAACCATATTTGTCTTAATTTGTGTTCAGCTGTGTTAAACAAGGCTCTTCTTGGTCTTCCCTAGTAGTTCTTTCAGCATTTCTTCCAATTCCTCTTCCTTAAACACAGATGAGCAAAACAGTACTCAGTACTTCAAACTCACTGTCCCCAGTACTCTATTTAATGGCTTTAATATTTTTAATCATTTTATTTACATACAAGGATACAATACATACACTTTTTTCATTACCATGAGTGATCATTAGGAGCAAGGGAACCTTTCCACTAAGATTTCCAGCAAATGAATTTATATCACTGGTTGGGAACTAGCTGGTCATCAATGTGCACAGTTCTTTGATACCACTTTGGCCATAAACAACAAATGGTGAATAAACATAATAAGCTTTTCCAGCACCAAAATGTTATTCATTTTATCTTCACATTTATGGATTGGATTTTGCTCCCAGTTACAAGGATAAGCATCTGAAATAACTGCTAAATTCAGCAGTGTGATACCTGTCCCAAATTTCCACCATGAGAAAATCCAACCTTCCTACTCATGGTCTCTTGACTGTAGGAAGTGTTTTCTCTGCAGACTAAAAATTACCTGAAAGGTAGCTGAATAAAGCAAAAAAAATGCAACACTAAACTGTGCTTTTAATTTCTCTTTTTTCATCTGAGACAGAAATAAGATGAGGAAGACAACCCTCTGTGGGATACATTTTTTCAGCTTTGTAAAAGCCAAAATGTTTTATTCTCCCTCTCCAAGGAACACATGAAAGCATTTTCCTCTTTGTCCTTTTCATGATGATTGCTCATTAGAATTTGATAATTTTCTCTATACAAACATGAGTTATATTTCTTTCTTCCATTAAATCATTTGGATAGAAGCTCTTTCATGGAGTATATATGCGACAAGGTCTGTGGTTTTCCAAGCTGCCTATCAAGACACACAGAGCCTCCTGTACTACAGACGTGAGTCTTTCTTGTAACTCTACCAATCTTTTCCATCTGGTATTGTACTTAACAGGTGGATTTTCTGAGACACTTCACACTATGAAGTATGTTAAGGATTGTACCTTCAGTTCTATTTGGTTTGCAATTTGTTCAATGTTTCTCTCTGTGCATTCTAGTTTGCACAGTCCTCATCTATTCCAGAAAAGACAGAGAACAGCAGCCGATCTTTTCTGTAAAAGTATTTATTCAGAGACAACCCCACTAGTTGGGGGTTGCCATTTCACTCCACTTCTTTCCGCTGCTCAGTAGGCAAAACACCACTGCACTATACCTAAACGTTATGGAAAAGGCTGTGCCAAAACCAGGACTGCATTCAGGTTTTGTTATGCCTTCCACACGTATGAAAGGCAACATCATTGCTCACCGAAGACAGCGTAAAAAACCTCTAAAAATACATGGATTTAAATTATTGTAGTTATATTCATAAAGTAACACAGCCTGTAGGCCTGATCTGACCTAAAGAGGCCACTGGATTGAGATCAAAACTGATTCTGAGAAACTGAAGGAAACTAACACAGAGCACGAATCCTTCTTACGCTTCCTAAATCTGTTCAATCTGCATGTTATATGGAATAACAACTCTTCCTAAACTCAGCTGACATGTGGCTTGGCTTTGCAAAGTGTTCAACAGCAATACTGGCTTATGGCACTTGCTGGCCTGAGTTTTGCCACACCAGTTCCTGCAGTGTGCCGTCCTGGCTTTGATGTGTATTAGTTAGTGCAAGCAGCCAGACGATGAAGCAGATCAGGGAGTTCACTCAACTCACAAACTGCTCAGCACATGTTTTACTTCAAGCTGGATCAAAATGGCATACAAACAGCTCTGCCATCCCAGAGGATGATATATTATACACTGTGACATGGTAGCAGGAACAAGCAGAGAGAGGTAGGTGTTGTTAAAGGTCACTTTGTAATGTTGAACTGTACCCTCTGAATACCAGGTTGCAGGTGCACCAATATATATATTAGCCAACGTCTAACAGGAACTGGAATTAAAGGGTACTCACTCCAATTGTTACAACAGTCTCTGACACATGTGCCCACTGTCACTCTCTCCCAGGTAATTCCTACACATGGCTTAAGAAGGAACTGAAAATTGCCTGGAGCAATTTTCCATATTCAGTGTGCAAGCAGCCACTCTGCTTTAGGGATAAAAGAGTTTAACAGTACCATCAGGGTTATTTGACCTCTGCGCCAGAAAGCAGTACAATTCTTCCTTAACCTCCAAGTGCAGACATGAATCATCAGCCCAAACTCTCACCATTCACTTGTTAGAACAGAAGCCTGCAGAGATTATTCTTACACATCTCCACTCAGTGCCTGCAAAAAGCCCCATTTCCGTTCTACTTTAACTTAAAACTTCTCCCTGCTCTTCAGTTCACAGTGATTGCAGGTCCCTCAGGCCAGGTCTAAACTGACAGCTGCAGACTCATTCTGCCAGTGATGTGAACTGCTAAGGTGCAAGCAGGAGATGCACTGCCACAGTACACAGCATCATGGCCAGGTTAATTAGTGCTGGTAAGAGACAGGCCAACTCAAGGACTGTGCTCAAGAGGCCCAAAGCTGAAGGGTTTAATGCACAGTGTGAGCTCAGGCTTACTCAAAACAGCTTCAGTAAATCTGGGCTGCACTCTTACCAGTATGCTGTAATCTTGAGCTGAAGGGACTATGTCTAATGCAGAGACACTGTTCCACTCCATATGCTAGTTCATTATCCAGCTCCTCTCTGTTTTGACTGCCAACAAATAATGATGTTTTTCAACCCTTCTCCACTAGGAACTGAATGCACAAACATCGCATCATAAATGCCACCCAACATCTGCCAGGCAGTTACCATCTTCCCATGACTATCACCTGGGCTGAACCAGAGCACGTGATTTACTGACAATCTGTGTCACATCCTCTTACCTATC
Source organism: Urocynchramus pylzowi (assembly GCA_013397555.1). NCBI lineage: Eukaryota > Metazoa > Chordata > Aves > Passeriformes > Fringillidae > Urocynchramus > Urocynchramus pylzowi. The sequence goes on along the minus strand of VZRH01007746.1, from coordinate 1,472,644 downwards.
ACACCCTAGATCATCCAAACACCAATGCTTATGAATGGCCCACAGGTATTCAGTTAAAATATCACAAGAAATTATTTCTAACAAAAAACTCCCCACTTATTCTAAAATTATTGTTACTTAATGTAAAATCAAATATTGCAACTGAGGATATCAGTTTTGGTACAAATCCTACAGCACCAATGCAAACATGCTGATAATGGTAAGATATTCACAGAAAATAAATGAACGAAAAGCCAGGCTTTTCTACTTTGCCCATCAAACAGGTGGTCAAAATTCTTGAAAATACTTTTGTTTATGAGTTATTCTAGAACAGTACCAGTAGCTTAGCTGAGCAAAAGTCCCTCAGCTGGTCCCATAGTGAATAGGGTATCCATGTAACTGAGATAATGACAGGGACCAGATTTCAAGTAAAGTATTTCAAAAATTAAACAACAGATTAGTGACTTGCCTTATATTATCTGTAAATTTATTAAGCGAAACCAGAGTGCTCAATCAGGGCAAATTATTTGTTTTCCCACATTCCACTTATTGTAGAGCTCTTCGTTCACTTCACGGCACTTTTGTGTACTGATTCAACTACTACACGAATGAAATATTTCAAAATAACTTTGAATGTGTGAATACTTTCAATAGTGCTTATTTTAATCAGCCTTTACCATCAAATAAAAGCTAGTCACAAGATGTCTGAGATTTCTGTAACTGTAATTCAAATCAAGCAAATGCCTTTTCTTATTTTCATTCTAGCAGTTTGAGCTTCCTAAGACCATTCTCCTTCTGCCCTGTAAGTTCTTTTCTTATCCAACCCTTTAAGCCTGCAAGCCATATGTAGAGATGAGCAGACAATCCCATAAATAGTTCAAGACCTTGAAAAGCACAATGTAGCCAGTTCCTAATTTTCTTCCAAAATAAGGCATAATACAAGCAAAAGCTTTCACTGAAAAGAAAAGTATTTTTAATACAATCCAGTTACAGAAATCCATGACAACACGCAATTAATGGACTGCATGATAGGAATCACTAATGTGAATCATTACATTCAATTCATTACAAAAGCCAGATGACTATTCTGTGGTCATGCTTTCCCTGAACATGGGCATCTAACACACTCTTTCAAGGCCATAAATAGGTGCAATACCTGATGAACTGTGTAATGCACATGGTCACATCCTGAAGTATGAAACACAAAAATCCCTTCAGTTAAACCTCTTGACTTGATCCAAGGTGACTCTTATGTCTTTCTTCTTAGACCACTGCCCCTGCAATGCTTGTCAGACTCTTTGCTGCCTTCATTCCTGCTAGCCCAGACAGGTGAGAGCAGCAGAGACCAACTCTTTCCATGGTAGGACAATGGCTGGACAAAAATTAACTGCACCCAAAAAACCCATAGCTACTTCTCATAGCATTGTAACTAAAGAAATGCAGTTACAACTATGAATTATGTTCACCTTAAATATCTATCAAGCACATCCTGAGAGATGCATCTGTGCTGAGCATTTCATTCTCATGCCTGTTCCACTGCTTTGTTATGATGAAATGAGAGGAAATCCAATTTGTAGCTCACTGCCCAACTCTCCTTGCATTTATATTAATGCAATAGCACCTACAAATATAAGCACATGCACCACCCATAGAGAATGTGTATATATGAACACTGTACACACTGAAAAATTATGTCTGAGACATTTTAGAAATGGAGGCCTAAAATTAGATTTACATATTCACACTGAGATGAGAGTACTTTGAAGTCCAGCTTTCACACATGAGCTAAGATTTTCAAAGACTGGTGAAAGAATTTCTGAAAATGTTAAACTGCTCTGCCTCTGAATGTAATATATACATGCTTATGTGTCTATAGTGAAAATTTTATGTATTTTGTAAAGGATTATAAGAGTTTTTTCTCAGTTGACTTTGACTACAGAAATGAATTCATTGAAGAATTGAATGAAGGTGAGAGTAAGTACAAACACAAATATGTAACATTGCAACAGCCCTGTAGACACTGCATACCTTACAGGAATTGCAAGTGCTTGAAATAACACCATGCTGAAAGCCAGTTCAGCAACTGGAAACATGTCAAATTTCACTCTCATTTACACTTATATCAATTTGTAGCAACTCCACTGAGTGAAATAGTGATATTGTTGATGAGATTAAAATAAGAGCAGACTACAAGCCTCCATCTGTATAAGAGTACTAAACAAGTGTAGTATGAACATATAGTAAAAGTAGTATAATCAAACAAGCTCAAAGAAACTTTTGCTGTGGAGAAGGGATGAGAGCCAAGGGTTTAGATACACAACCCTTCTCCCTTAGCTTCTCTTCAAGGTGTGTGAACACATTCCTGCAGTCCTCTGGATTTGCAGCCACCCCTCCTACTCTTGCTCAGACTGAGTCTATGTCTGCCCAACAAATGAGAACTAAATAATATCCTCACATATGTAAGTACATGTCCAGATCTACCATCACCTTCTATGTTCTCAGCCAAGGCAATAAAACATAGCTCTGCAGCTTTGGACTTAGAAAATATGTGATCACAAGCTGCATGTGCTTAAAATTCATCATCAGTTTTCACAGAACATATTTAAAAACATCCCAATCATCACAAAATGTGGATTAAATTAGTATAGCCAGACTAGGCTTTGCTTCACAGCAGTGTTTTCCTCAGCTGCTCCCGCTTTAGTTTCCAGGAAGTGACTCCACTGGCATAAAATTAAAATCAAAACAGCACTAACTGACCAAAGGATGTAGTTCATTTTTTTGTGACATCACATTCATTCTTCATGAAACCTCCTCCTAAAAAAAAGAAACTACACATAGTATCAGTGGCTTATCACTGTGAAGTATGAAACTCAGATTCCAAAACTTGCCAACAGTAACACATAATAGCAAAAGGAATGCTTTTTTTTCCTACTTCTCTTTATTATGTGCTTAGTAATAGAATTATATTAGAAAAAAATCAAGACAGCAAATGTCATGTTCCATGTGCAAAAAAAAGGTGCACCAGAACTGCTATTTTTGTGGTGGTTTTTTTTTCAATATAAACAAACAGTAGGAGAAGACTTTCTGAGTAGTCAGTACTTGTTTCTGTACTTTTCCTCTCCTTTCCTTTCCCACAGTAAATAGCTGACAGACATTAAAATAGGAAAAAATATGACTAGTTAAAAAAATAGACTGGAGAATTTTTATTCCATTGACATCTGTCCTGCTACATCTTTGCTCATGGCAGAGGAGAGCAATCTCGATGCAGATGTTGCCTTCTGGTTCCATGCCTTTTCTTAACAGACAAAAGATAGAGGAATTGCTGTTTTGTGAGAAATGGGGAAATTTTGAAATTTTCAGTACAAATTCAACCCAAACATTTTTTGCAGTTGCTGCTATTTCAGAAATTATATCTAAAATTTTCATTCTGATAATAAGCATTTCCTGATCCAAAACAATCACATTTAATGCCAAAGTATGCAACATATTTAAAATAAAAGTATCAAAAGGTAACATTTTCCCTCTTTTTAAACTGAAAAGGAAGGCTGATAGTGGCCAGGTTTTTTTGAGTATGCAACAGCACTACTTAGGACAATAAAGATAGAGGCACACTAAGTCCATAAAAACACAGAGAAGGTAAACAGTGACAGAAAACAGAAAAGTTGAGGTGGTAAGAGTAAAGTCAACTCTTTAGCAGTAGGGCAGGTTGAAATGGCAATCTGCCACAAGAAGGGCTTCTCTCTGGAGACAAGAAGGCAACAGGTCCATGCTCCAGCTGGTAGCTGGAGGTGGGAACTCCAGAGATGTTTGTGCTGCCACTAGTCCCTGAGCTCTTCTCCATCTCAGGGCTACAGTGACACCACAGCCTCAGCCCCAGGATGAGGCACCTTTCTTCTGGAAAAGTCACCAGTCTCCACACCACAAACACATGTCACAGCATTATGTCACAGCTGAGGCCACAATACACAGAGTATCACCATGCGACTTCAGAAGGCTTTAAGCATCTGTCCATATAGAGTAACATTATATCACTTCAGAAGGCTTCAAGGGTCTGCCCTTGTTCTTTAGCCCCACCTTTTATATTCTTTACCTTACATGCATTGCACCTGCGTGCCCTCTGTTCCCTTTGGTGGTTGCTCAGTGCCCCTGGGCACTCCATATCTCATTGCTTTCAATACTGCTCACCTGCTTTTCACAGCTGTAGCCCACTGGGGATGAGGCTGGCTGCAGCCCCCCTCCCAAATACCACAAACTGTGTAGCTACATACTTACAAAGGCCCAGCTTTATCCACGAAGTTTTATCTGTTCAGGTGTGCACTGCTCTCTCTACTCCTGCACTGCCACAGCAGGATTCAGGACTCCTTCCCAGTCCCCTTCCCCACCCTATAGCTCCACATGTGTGATGCCAGCGAGCACCACCTCCACCACCTAGTCACCGTGCTCACTCCACCAAAGTGAGTAGCTTTGTGCTTTCCAAAACAAAAAGAGAACATATTTTCATTCATGACTTTTACTCCTTCCCAGGGGATGTGAGGAGCCTTATTTGCTCCAAAGAAGCCCCAGGCTATATATGCCTATATATATATGCTTTATATATGCCTATATAAGCTCCAGCTCCTAAAAGATCAAGCTGGCAAGTCAGGAGATATAGAGCAGACAATAGCCAGACCTTTCAGTCTACAAATTGAAGGTTGAATGATTGGCAAACAACCTCTCCTCATGAAAAATTATGCTACAGCAACACAATAGTAATGGGAGCCAAAAGTATGTCTATTCCTGATTTGTAGACCAGGTTTTAGTTATGCTATAATCCTCTCAGTATGCCTGCTTAGGATCCCACAATCACACAAGTCATGAACACTACCCACAAATCCTGCGGCTTCCATGCCGAGCAAGCGACACACCAGATGAAGAAGGATGGAAAATATACATGTGGAATTGTTCTGGGAACTTAAAGCACACATAACAGTAAACAAAGCAAATATGGTAAAAAACCTGTTGCTATTTTCACAGCATTTGTGGAGCAAAGCTGCATAAATGCAGAAGGATGCATACTGCCTCACACCTTTCCTCAGATTCCAGCAAATTAAGCACAGCAGCACAAACAGCAGCAGGGAGAAGGAAATGTCTGCAGAAGAGCTTCCCTGTTTGCTGCTGCACTACAGGTATATATTTGGGTATGTGAGTGAGAGATGAGCAAGAAGTGTTAAAATTACTTTTCCTCGTGGTTTCTTATACAGCCTTGGCTGCTCATGGAGATTTGAACAGGGAGACATCCCTTAGTGCCATCCTCCCTCCTCCAGGCACAGCTAAAGCCAGTTCGAAAAGGTTGCTGTGGTTGTCCCCTGCCCACTTGGGGCTAGGTTTCACCAAGCCATTGCCAGTTTGGTCTGATAACTAAAAGACTGCCTCTGCTCCCCACTGAGAAGGCAGTGCCACTGTCAGATACTGGAGCACTAGCTTAAGTGGTGCTACAGACAAATTTTGGCTGGTAGCAGGAGAGATGGCTGAAAGCCAGCTGACAGGGAAGAACAGTATCAATCTCTGTGCTGGGGGAATCCTCTGAAAATGCTACTGAAGCAAACAGCAACTGCTAGCGGCACAGAGGCAAACAAGACGCGAGTGATCCTGTTCTCATGGAGAAGAGAAAAAGGCAAACGGCTGAACTGAAGTAATCAACATGAACTTGAACCATGGCACAGGGCAAACATGTGGCACGCCGTATGGAAACTCAGAACAAAACAGAAAGCTTGGAACAAAATGAAATTAAAAATCTGCTTCTATTTCAAATTACTCCACGAAACATCTAAATGAAAATTGTGTTGGAAGTTGATATGACTTTGTGACATGTTGTTCCTTGAAGTCTGCCATTTTCCATCAAAAAAAAGGTATGAAAAATGTTTCAATCTGGTTACCTTCTATCCAGCAAGTCTAGAAAACATTAAATTGTAAGCTAAAAAATAACATCACACCATTAGTCAGCAGGAGATAGCTGTTCAGCCAGCATCTATCATAATGTTTTCAACAATCCATAGATACCAAATGCCTGGAAAAGAAGGCCGGCAATCACTCCAAGCATGGATTTTGAGCTTTAAATGCATTTGATGAATTAATTTTTTTAAAGACAGGCCCTGTGCAGCCTTACTTTGCTTACTGTTTCTAGATATAATCTTCCTTAGAAAGGGTGACCAAATGTCCATCTCCAAAACAAATGGAGCCTGGAGCATTAGGGTGCTCTGTGTTCTGAGGGATCATCTGTTGAACAGCTTCACACTAAAACATCCCTGCAAAAGTACCTAAGTGTCAAATCTAAGTCTTAAACAATGACTGTGTTTAAAAAAAAGATTCTTTCTGTGTAATTTCTAATAAGTATTTGAATCAAATCAGGCCAAGAAGAATCAAGAGGAGTTAAAATGAAGAATCTAGAGCATCTCTCCTATGAGGAAAGACTGAGAGATCTGGGAGTACTTACCTAGGAGAAAAGAGTAGGTTCAAAGAGGATTTCATCAGTGTATAGAAATACTTGAAGAGAGGGTGCAAAGAGGACAGAGCCAGGCTCTTCTCAGTGGTGCCCTGTCAGAGGAGTAGCAATGGGCACACACAGATACACGTAAGAAAAAGCCTACTTTGAGGATAGTCAAACAGAGGAAGAGAGGTTGTGGAATTCCTATCCTTGGAGATATCTAAAAACCATCTGAACACTGTTCTGGGCAACCAGTTCTAGGTGACCCTGCTTGAGCAGGCAGATGGATGAGATAACCTCCATTGGTCCCTGTCAACCTTAACCATCCTGTGACAAATGGACAAATTATTACCAGTTATGCAAAACTATATAAGAACAAAAAAATCAAGCAGTAATGACAAAAAACCCCACCAAAACCCAAAAAAGCACCACTTTTATATTTATTAGGGCAATATTGGATTATATTTGTCAATAATACACCTATTTGTCCTATAATACACCTAATGGCATAATGAGACTAGAGGGCTCACTCCACCAAGCTCAGCTATCAGGCCAAAAGATAGCCCAAAATGGTTACACATAAAACAAAAACACACCTGCAAAACTTAAGTTTAAAATTGTATCCACACATTTTCAAACTCCCCCTCTTACATTCATTAAGTTCAGAGAACTGATTTCCATTGGCAAACTCTATAGCAGTATCAGTGAATGACCAGAGTAGGAGTTGAAACAACATCATCAGAGCAAAAGGCAGAGCACAGTCTATCAGTGCTCTCTGTCCTCTAAGGAGTATTACAAATCACAAAAAACCCTCCTAGGTTATGTAGTTTATTTGCCTGCCAGCATGAGATCCTTCCCTACAATAATTTTTAACACTTGCTTTTGCCAAGTTCAGAGCAATGTGTCACACATAAAGAAAATGAGTTTACTATGAACACC
>VZRH01007746.1:1445676-1465188 GCA_013397555.1 Urocynchramus pylzowi | reverse complement strand
AGATTGTTCTCAAACCCCCCCCCCCCCCCCCCCCATATTTTTCAGTACCTAATGGATGATGCTGCTGCAGTGTATAACAGGGCAGGTGCCAAATTGTTCAGACAACACACCAGGCCAAAACTGCTAAGTCAGCAACTTAACAGCACCTCTGAGTGCTGGACCCCAGTACCAATACTCCTAGCACCTTGCTATAGCACAGTGTCCTCTCCCCAGCTGATCAGTCCTGGCATCTCACAGCTTTGAGAAGTCCAATTGTGCCACACAGTAGTCATGTGCAAGAAACAGCACAAGCAGTGAAAGACTGGGAGGTAATTATTTGAGCATCCTACTTAAATAAAGCTTTACACCCACCCTGGTCTCTCCAGGAATCCTGATGATCACCACACTTTCACCCTGCAGAAGATTTCTAGAAACAACTCCAACCATGGCCACCTGAAAGTGTTCAAAAAAATACAAAAAAAGCAACCCTAAAGGTGGTGGTTGAAAAACAAGCAACCATGATGAAAAACAGGTGGAGAAAATGCCAAAAAGCTGATACAATCATCCTCTATCCAGGTACCCAGTTACATAGGATGACTTGTCTCAAAAAGAAGCTGTAGAGCTCCCATTTCTCACCAAACACACTTGGGTGAAATATTTGTGGTGTCATCTTCTACTGGACAACAGTTTCCTTGCATGGTTTTCTACACAAAACCTAAAAAACCCAAAAGCAGATAGTTCATATTTTTAAACATTTTTCTATTGTATCTGCTTCTCATCCAAAAAGGCACTCAAGCTTTCAGCCATGTTTCTCATAGAATGAGCCTAGGAAATCAGCCACACAAACTGCCCAACATTAGGAAACATACAGCACTCCATACCTATCTAAAACAAATAAAATACAAACTAATCCCTTACTTAAAATGTGATGAGAAGTTGAGAAGACCACTAAAACAGTTATATTAAAATAACCAGGCAGCACTAAAAAAATTAAGACATGGTAACACTGTTCACATAACCCTAGCTCTTTCACCTTAAGAATGCACATTGTAAACAACCTTTTTTTCCCCAGACACTTGTTGTTTTCTGCAATTTAAACAGATGTGTGTGCTCAGCAACTGTAAAACAATGCCATTTACTTAAATAACTGAGTACAGATTAAGGTACTTAATTTTATATATAAACTTTCAAAATACCGTGACTCTTTTATATTATTTAACATACTGAGAAAGAATCCTCATATTTGGATTTCAAAAATAACTCACCTTTGCATTTAAGCAAAGAAAGAGGGATTTGTGTTTGCTATGTAAGTGTCTATGTGAAGGTACCTGTGTGCATGTACATACTTTCTACATGTGTTGCCTACATAAGTATTAGTTAAGGATAGAAAAAGTCCTAAGGAAAAAAATTAACATGTTTAAAATATCCATTAGTGTGAGAATAAGTGCAGTTATACAGTGCAAAGGTCTGTAATATTCAGTGTATCAAAAATTGTTATGAATGAGGAAAGTATCTTGTTAGAAATGCCCATATATGAAATTAGAGACAAACAGGAAATTCAGAAAAGTTCCAACAGTTCAGAAACATCGTGAAGTCACTTCACTGCAGTATTGCCCTAGTGTTTCCAAACACACAGCATATATGTTATCTGAAGTCACTCAAAATACTGTCTTCACAAAGCTGAATGACTTACTCAACAGCATAAACTTCAAAATGAAGGTTTTAAAGAGGAATGATACATTTTGTTATACTAGTGGGCCTTGCTGGGAAAAAAAAAAAAAGTTTTGTTTTTATTTTAAGCAGACAAACTTTTCTTTCAAACTCTTACCTATTTGTTTCCTGTACTGGTCAACAGGAGTCCTTGATGTAGAGGCATCTTTTCTACCCATTGTTTTCAATCCAAAAATCACTGTCAGTATCAGAAAAAAAAGAAAACAAACCAAAACAAAAACCACAACATTATTCCTGAATAAATTACTAACAAAATCAATTGCTTATAACATCAGAAAAATGGTAACAAGCAACATTTACATGATTATACACAAAGACATAAGCCTTCCCAGAGTACAATGAGACACTGGAGTTAATCATCACTATTCTGAAGACTATTAGATACATTCTAAACATACCTTTTTTTCTCCATTGCATGGGTTATTAACATTACGGAATGCCTGTTAGTTTGAATGAAAATAAAGAAAAAAGAAAGGATTTAAACTGATTGCACTGTAATTCAGCATTTGGTACCACTGTAATTCAGCATTTGGTACCACCAATTACATTCCTATATCGTTTATTTCTTTAGTAAACCAGGGAATGAATGTAGTATTGTGAGCTGTTTGCATTATTGAAAATACATTTACACCACACACAGTAGTCAGAGGCAGGACTGGGCTGTGTGCATCCACAGGTGAAATTGCTCAGGAAACCCACCTGCAGATGAGCAGATATCTAAAACACAGCAACCCCACACTCTCTTATTTTCCTGCCATGGGCTCTAGATATCTGTGAATGAATAGGAAATGGAGAACAAAAACAGAGAGCTGGGGCTGTAAGCATTTTACACCTCTCAGGCACGGTACTGATAGTTTAAATCACCTTCACTGCATTTAAGTGACAGCCATCCTGACACTTGAATGGGATTCTCATGTTGCACAGTCATGTTGCACACATCCTCACAAGGAGGTGACACTAGGACTGCACCAGGAACTGCATAATCATAATCATCATCCATACAAAGATGTTCTTTCTGGTATATTGGTGCTTCCACACCATTCATGTAACTGAACAAGCATCATCTGAACAGTGTTCTAGCAAATTCCTGATGTATCTTTTAACATGCAAAACCTTACGGTTTTATATTCATCCCTCACAGGGCTGCCACTCAAGTGGCAGATTCTACAAACACACTCATCTCACCTCTTTTTCCCTGGTTAGGAAATAACTGGCTGTTACAGTCATGCTTATTGCTCAAAACACACAGGGATTGAACCATTTTAGCTGGGCTGAAGACATTACTCACCACAGTGATGATAAGTCCCACCATCTGACTGCCTCTACAACACAAGAGTCCCAACATAAACACCCACACTCATGAGAGGTCTGACGTTTTCAAGAAGTGTCAGATTTGCTGTTCAAGCACAGAAGATGTACAGCAGCCAACCCCTGCCTTTTCCCAACTGGCCCTGGCGAGAACCATGCCAAGGGCAAACTTTGGCTGAATCATCCTGGGTAGCCACAAACCATGTGCAGATTGTGCACATATGGCCATGGAGTTATCTGCAAGAGTTGTACTTTTCTGTCAGGCATAACCAGCTGTGCTACAGCAAGACGAGCATCCCTGGTTGCTGCCAAGGCACGTTTTCTGGGAAGTGCGACCCTGGAAGGCACTGAGATGCCAAATCACGACCCAAAAGCATGCCATGGCACTGCTGAACACTATTGCCAGCATCCCAAATTTAAAGCAACCACCATTATTTTCTCCATAGCTTCAAACATGATTTAAAATATAGCTGCAGGAATGATGCCCACTAGTTATTTGTGCATTTTAAAACCACAAAGTTTATTATTTTATATTTATCTGTTCTATAGGAATTACTAGCATTTCATATCAAGTGACAAATTCAGGCTCCTTAATTTCATTTGTGGGACATATGGCATAAAATGAACTGGGATGCTCCAAAGTCAGCAACCTTTTCTAAAACATATTCAGGAATAATAGCAAGGTAGAGAAGAGTGCCACGAATTTTTAATCTGAACTGAAAATTCAATTATAGAGTTCTAATTTTTCTATACATTACTTTGGTTGAATTCAGGGAATACTCCCTGTTTTATGTAAAACACAGTTGCAGTGAACTGTAATTCACTGGGTTGCATTTCTTTCCCCTTCTATTATGCTTCACAGGATTAGGTTGCATTTCATAACATTCACATCATAATAATTAGAATGGAAAAATAAAAGTACAATTTGAACTTTCAGCTAATTGAGGAGGTAACCGATACATTTTTACACTGCAAAACTAGTTCTTGGCTTTTTTATGCCGCTGTTAAGAGACTGTTTTGACTTGCCTTTTGCAATTTCCATAGTCTACTAATGGTTTACAACAAAACATCAGCTGTGAAAGATGTTTGCAGTTTTAGCAATGCCAATGAAACAGAAGAAGAAAACACAGGCAAAGATTATTTCCTGACTTAAAACAAGCCACAGAGATACTGGCATGTGCCTGCGTGGCTCAGTGTCACCAACTCTCACATCTAGAACCTCGAGTCCTCTTTGGTCTTCAAAGGGATGCAGTAATCATCATTCATTTCCACTGCTTTGATGGGTACATAGCAAACGTCTGAGAAACCCATGGAGACACTGGCACACAGAGCCCAGTGTCTAATAAGACAGCTATTTGCATAGAAGATCAGCCACAATTTAGAATGTGTTGTGATAGATGTGGAAAGGGAATAACAGATCTATATTAGCATGTTTGAAACTGAGATTGTTTTCACAATTTAATTCCTTGGGGACTATGGCTCATCACCATCTCTTGTAAAGAAACCCACATTCTTGGGCAACTTGCCATGAGCTAGACTTAAACTAAAATATGGATTAATAAGAGGTAATATTTATTATTTACGAATCTTGCTGTAGGAGTGGTTTTCAATGCAACTTTCTAACCATTTCTTGATAAAGAAAAAGCCTGAAACCTTTGTGAGTTACAAAACCAATCCTCCCCATTTAAAATAGGAGTGGTCATTCTACAATAATTGGTCATCTTTACTGTAAAAGAAATTTATACTCAGGTCTCTGGCTCTTTTGCTGCTTCTGACTTCAGCAAATGGAGGATCTGGCTTCTCCTGTATTTCTTTGCCAAACCAAAGGGATAGGCAGCATGCTGTGCTGCATGCATCCCAAGCAGCCTTCAAGTCCCTAAAGTTTTAATGACTACACAACCATTTAAAAAAAACATGTAAAGGAGCTTGTCACTGCTCCTTTTAGTGGCTACTGAAAATACTTGAAAAGTAATTTCAAATAATATGAAAGCAATGTGAGCCATCCTCAACTTTCATGCTTTTATAAAAGATGGTTTTAAGAAAACAAAGTCAGGCCCCAATGATTTTTTGTTTATTTCTGCTTCAGAGATACTACAAGATTAAAAGAAATCTTTGTTTTTGTTGTACCCTTCACTATTTTTTCACCCCCTTTGGCTTCTCCTCTAGTAATTCACCTTTGAAAGTTACACAGTCAGAAAAACACTTTGTTCCTCTCTTCTTTTACTCCTAGGTAGTGGCTGATAATAATTAAAATACATAATAAATTGCTTATTATAGCCTCCCACTGTCAATAGCATTTGGTGAGATTAAAACCAGTCCTAAACGTCCATTCAAGCTCTGGCTACAATTTAAATCCCAATTCACTGTTCTTGATGTATACATAGCATCTTCTACACTAGTTAAAAAAAAAATTGAAGAAATTACATTAATGAAATAGAAAATTACTATGACTGACTTTAGAAATACTAATAAAAAATAAGACCAGGATCTACATATACAAAGATTGCACTTTGTACATTATTTGTGCGATACAAATGATTAATAATGATAAGCCTTAAAATGTAAATCAATGCACACCCAAAAGACATGCATATCTGCATGTGCACAAACTTTCTTAGTGATATTTGACAGCATGTCTGCACTCTCCCAGTAGGTTGCCTAAATATTAACAGTGGGCACATTAAAGAAATAATCAATGAAATGACTGGTTTTGTAGCTGAAATATAGTTAGTCAGCTGAGAGAAAAGCAAGTAAAACTTCAGGACAGAAAACAACCACTACAGAACGTAAAGGTTCTGAACCAAGAACCTTTGGCATCTGTATATACAGAGAAGTTCCTCATCTTTAATTGCAAATAGATATCTACCTTAAACAAAACTCTTGTTTGTTTGTTTTGTTGGATGTAATGCAGGTGGATCATCTGAACTCATAAATTGATTCATTTTTAACATGATTCAAAGATGCTATGAAAACCTACTGATATCGCTGAAGGAACTGGTCTTCTCCCAGTTAACTCCATAGCTGATAGTTTAATAACTAATGGATAGTAAAATATTTACAAGTTACAAGCAAAAATAGCCTTTTATCTACCTCAGGTAAAATTCAAGGAGAACATCAGATCATCTGGAAACATCAAGTTATCCCAAAGAACTGGTAGCACTGCATTTAAAGTGGGAAGCCATCTGCGTGTAGGTATTCTAGAAATTGTTGCTGCTGGTTATTATAATTGGCTTTTTTTTGTTATTGTACTGCTGAAGTACAGTAACTAAGGTCTGTCTACACAGCAGTGGAAGCAGCCTGCAGCCAAAACTGCTAAAATAATGTAGATTAATTATTTAACCATACTGAAGCCAAGAAAAAGAATTTTAAAATCTTTACTACTATTACTGCCTTAAAAAAAAACTTCTACAAACAAAATACATTCATGTTCTTTTGGTAAGCCTTACAGTAGTCTTCCATTCCTTTGGAAAGTCTCTCTCAGAGAATGAGACTATTATTTCCAAGGAAAGAGTCCCCTGCCTATGGTGCTTCTTGCAGAATCTATCTCTGCTTTATCTGGGGATTTATTATTTTTCTGTTAATAAAAGGAATGCAATACTTCTTTACTTAATTTAACCTTGAAAGCAGCAGAGGTGATTTAAATTTAATTAAATTTAGGAAAATTAATCAGAAACACAGGATCCATAACTCCAGTCAGAACAGATATTAAAAATAATTTCAACATTCTACACAAGGACAAGAAACACTGTACCGCATCCCAAGATTCAAACTACAGCTTTTACTCAGACATATATCAGGCTGTTTCATAGCTTCATGTAAGCACTAGGAACAAAACACACATTGTTACTTCCAATTAGTACCCTCTGCACTGTTGTTTTTTTAGCTGTACAGTACCTACAAACTGCATGAAATTAGCTCTGCATGTATTTAACAAAAGTAATAAACAGGTAATAGTTCATAGGAATTTTGAGCATATCTTCATGAATATCTCAAAATCCTAAGGCAATATATTCTGAAAAACTAATTTCATCAACAACCCAGATTAGTTCCACTAAATTTCAGGAATGTAACTCAGACACACAAGCTACACAGGAGGCCATCTCCACTCCCTTTGCAATGGGTGAAGAAAGAAATGTAATGGTTAGGAATCCAAATCACCTCTGGCCATCCTGCTTTCTTGTTCTGTTCCTAATTCTCCTCAGAGTGCCTAAAATTTGGTGGGATTATTTGCACCCAAATAGCTGCATTTTCTCATCTAGTGAAGAGTCTACATAATTTTGCTAAACATGGAATGTTTTTAAATATCTGAAGAAGATTTTTTTAAAAGGACTTAATATTTATGTATAAAATTGCTTTCTTAAGCAAAAGTAGGCTATTAAAAATGTTAAAAGGTTCCTTCCATTCCCAGAAGAATATAGTTTGTCTCTGCTTCTACAGGATGAAAATGTAGTAGGCCAAAACACACTTACAAAAGCACTACTTACGCAGAAGAGATCCATTTCTAAATTGGTGTTATTCTTACTATAAAAAATGGGAAATTTTGCAGAAGAATACTCCTAACTGTAATGATTCTATGCACCTTACATTTTATTTTCATTATTAGGTTGTTGTGCCTTCAGAACAAAATTCCCTACTTACTTCAGAGATGAGTAGAGCTATAGCATATGTGAAACATATATTCAATTTAATATGAAGACAGATCTTCATCTGAGAAAATTTAAAATTCCGAACATCCAAAGAGGAACTTTTTTCCTCAATTTTTATTAATCTGTGATGTCACTGATGTGTCAAGAAAATATCCTTAAAGAAGTTCATGAAGGAAAAAAAGCATTCACGTGGTTCATTTCTGCCTTGCCAGACAGCTCAAAGTGTAGTACTTCACAGAGAGAAGAGTAATCTCCACTAAAGGGAAAATTACACAATAATTGACACCATATTTCAGAATAACGTTCTTCAGAATAACTGAATCTGTCTAAACATTTTTGGGGGGAGAGGGAAGGACAAGGGGCTATGGTAGAACTCAGAGCTAAAAAAGGTAGAAGAACAGAGACCCAGACAAGCCCACTGCCCAGAGGCAGATCCGCCAAGGATGGATACAGCTTTCATGGGAGCACCTGCAGACGCTGTACAGACACCTCTGTGGCACGAGGTGAAGCGAGGATGTCACCACCACCACTACACAAAACAGAGTTAAGCACAGTTCATAGAGTCAAGAGCAACAATGAGAAACAATTATTTGCTCTGTCTCAGTAACTGAGGTGTCAGCAGAGGACACTTTTGCAGTTCAGTAAAATCCCAGCAATTTTACTCCCTCTTAATTCCCACCACATACCCCTCCAGCACTCATTTCCTTTGATAAAGTAGGGACTAACTTAAATAACAACAGGTATAAAGCTAGGTCTTTATTTAGGTCTTTGACCTTAAATTTCATAATCAGTTAAGTCTGCCTAAGCACTTCACTTCCAGTAAGTTACAAATTTGCCATTCCTAAATGCAATAGAGTCCCGTATGGTTTTACCGAAGTCTTACTCCAAAGTCTCAGAGACTGTTTTGCCCTGCTAGGTGTTACAGCAAGGGAAGGGTGACTTCTTTCCCTTCTTTAAATGAGAAATTAAGCCCTCTATTCTCCCCTCTTTAGTTGTGGCAACTGACAGAAGTTATATTTTTCCTAAACGCTACTTCTTTCCTGGGACTGCTTCAAGCCATGGCCTTGTTATAAGCCTGAATGCTTCAATTACACACACTTGTTAATTTCTCATTTGTAGATTTTTAAGCTTAGGCTCATTTTTGATGGAAATGAAATTCTGATTTTTTCCTCCAGTGAGAAGAAGTATTTAGGGATTATCCTTCCCTTTAGTATATCCATCTTAAACTACAGTTCTCAACCATCCAGAGAACAGTATTTCGCAAAGTTTTCCATATTGCAAAATGGGATAATGACCTTTATTGAAAATAAATCTTGTAACTTCTAAAGTTATTCACACACACACACAAATCGGAACAGGTAGCAATTTCATATTTATTATGCTTTTATTTCTATGGTGCCTTTCTTTCCAATAGCCTTACCTTAAGACTACTAAAACCAAAATATTTCAGAGTAAATTATTTAAAAGCTGAAATAGTTTTTTTAAAGTAATATATCAAAACAAGAGAGTTTGAAAACTGCTGAAATTTTTCCTTTCTTTCCATGCTCTCACACTGTTTATAAAAAACCCAAACTTTTTAAAGTATGTGAGGTAAAGTCTCCACTTAATTTTTCTCCATTAATTCTAACATTGATATCCACTTTCCTTGAATATGCTTATCATTCAAGCAGAAACCTAACTCTCAGCAAATAAAATTATCTTAATAACTGAAAACCAGAAGAGAAAACAGTCACAAATACATCATGCAGGCACAAAGCTGGGAGGCAGTCAAATGTGCCCTTCTGTAACATAGCTCACTGTAGTATCATAAAATGTCCCATCACACGACTCCAAGTCACAATAATTGCCAAAACTGGTCACCATGTTTTGGCCTAATGATTGCTTCCCTTCTTACCCCGAGCAAGCCTGCAAAAGTTGAAAGCACTCTACAAATGACAGCAGCAAATAATACTTCAGTCCACATAAACCTAATCATAACACTTCAGCAAAACTAAATTATTAGTTCCATTACTAAACCTGGTGTACAAAAGGACTTAAAGGACAGTTGTGGAGGGCCAAGGGCCTGCCACTAAGGCTATAATGCCTCAGCCCTGGAGTAGCCGAAATAGGCAAGGAGGAACGCCCCTCTAAGATTAAGGTCACAAGTGTCTCCCTCCCATAGGCCTTTGCAGGCACATGTTAAAGTCTTAAGTTCTATCAGTTTGTGCAGTTGTTCCCAGTTCAGCTCTCATTCACCATATTTGTATATTCCCTAGAATGCTGTCCCCTCTCCCGATCCCCACTGGTCCCAGTTTGCCGCAGTGTTCCATCCCCATTGCCCTACTGGTTCCCCTGGTTGGCTGCCCCCGCTCTGCACCACTTTCACCTGTTCCCATTGGTCCTCGACCCTCAGATCTACCCCTTTTGCCCCATATAAAACCCTGTGCCCTCAGCCCACGTTTGTCTTTGTCCCTGGACCCCCTTCGAAGCAATGAACAGCTTTGGGATCTCCAAAGAAAGACCCATCCTTTGCCTCTGCCATCAGCCATCGTAGTAAGCGTGCTCTGGGCCCCGAAAGCGCTGGTCAGAAGAACCCCAGAAGAAGCCGCTGAAGCCCACTGCTTCAGGTAATCTCTCCATCAAGCACTGTGAACAAAGGCACATTTTTTTCCTTTCTCTGAAGCAACTGCAGCTTAATAAGTCTTAAAAAGGCTGATCTATGAATGAAGAAAAATAGTTTTATGCCTTTTTTTTTTTGGTTTCACATACAGTATTAAGCATTCAGGAAAGCAACTCAGCTTTAAAACAAAAATCATCTAGTCCCAAGGCAAAAGAAACCTGAAGTATAAGGCGTTTTAATTTGCTGGGTTTTGTATTTATGCTTTCCCCCATTATTCGACAGCTGATTAAAGACAGAGCAACAACAGAATCAGTCAGGCTGGAAGAGACCACAGAGGGTGATCTGGTCCAACATCCCTGATCAAGGAGGGTCTTCCTACAACACATGGCACAGGACTGCATCCAGATGCAGATACTCCCCATAAAGATCAGAAGGTAAAGCTGGCATGCATTTCCTCAACCTTAACACAATGTATAATTCTTTGTACTTTCTTTCTTTAAAACTGAGATGAAAACCAGTAGATAACCAGTAGCTAACCTAAGTGTTAACAGAAAAAATGTAAAGTTCAGCCCTACAACACTTAATAATGAGCTTAATAGTCAGCCTTAGTGAACACAGACCCATAACTGTTAACAGTAGCATTTTCAAAACCAAGTCCTCCTTGGTTTTGAAAGATTAGGCCATAACTGGGTGAGAAGTTTAATATGGCATAAATAGCATCAGCTCAGTAGTTTCCAAAGCAGTTCAAAACAATAGGCCAAGCACACTCTCTGCAGATTTCATCTAAATTGCTCAAGACTTGGCTCTCCTGAAAACTACCTAAGATCCCATTAAAGGCAATGATTTTTAAGATAAAGAATAAAGTAACAGCTTACATGATACCATCTCTTTGGGAGCTTTATGTTGTATTTGGGCATCAAGGGGAATGTAAGATCATTGGTATCTATCTACAATCTGAACCTTGAACAAAGATTGAATAAAATGAATGGATCAAAATCAGGTTAAAACATTTATATGAACCAAATGAAAAAATAAGCTTTGATAATCATCAGAAAATCTGGTAAACTGTTTCCTTGCTTCATTTTAAGGCAGAAAAAATTGTGGAATGCAGCTGGGAAGAAAGACAGCAAAATGAAAAATCATCAACCAGCAGAAAATTATCAGTTGAAACAGAACATCTTGTGAACAAGCTGAAGATTTTGGATGAAACCATTAGTGCAAATGCCTGTTTGCGCTCTTTTCATGGCTCTTCCCACTAATGGGAACAGGGTGGGAGGAAACTACTTCCCCATCTCTTCCCTCTGCTCCTGAACAGCGTGCAGGCATGTGTCACAAGGAAGAGATTTTGCTCCAGGGTTCATTGTCCAGAAGAATGCCAAAAGAAAGAATGACACTGAGACAAACACATTTTAAAAAAGTATTCCTTTTGAGTCATTCAGTATGAGTGAAATTTTATTTACCATAAAAATAGTAGTGAAATACAAAATTGAACACTTTTTTTATGGGTGGCTGCTTTTGAAGATAGCACATTTTTTTAAGATCCTGGATTCTGATGTGTTAAAGGTTGGCCTTTTCTGGCCTAAAAGATACTTCTGATGAGAAATTCCTATACTACAAACCAGTTACCAACAGAACAGTTTTAAGACTGCTAAAAGACATAATTTGAAAAGCATTTAGTGAGCATTTCTTATAGAACCTAGCCTGAAATAAAATGGCAGATGACAATCCACTCCATTTGTTCAAATTTCCTGAATGCATCTCTAAGCACTGGGGGAGTCCTTGGGTGACAAACTAGGACAAGAGGTTTGCACCTGCCCTTGGCTAGAGTCAAAGCACAATGTGTGCTTCTGCCTTAAAGTTTTATTAGGAGAAGGTGATTGCACTGCCTGAATTCTAGACTTGTAGATGACATACAACAATGAAAAACCTAGAGCATACAGTAAAATGAGTTCAGATTGGTTTTCTTAATAACACATCATCACAAGAAACTGCAGATCTGTTCTCTTCCTGCTACAATTGCCTAGTCTGGCCACTACTGTACCAACAGCTGTACAGCTCTGTAACTAAGTTTAAAAGTTTAAGGAGAGCTGGGTCAACTCTCCTTAAGTTGCCTCATCTTTTACCTTTCAGAAGACTTTATCCCACGCACTCAGCTTTACAGCTGTCTCAGTTGTTTCCACACTGATCTATATATTTGTTTTAATAAGGTGAGTAAATAAAAATGTGTAACAGTAAAGGACAAGGGAAACACCCTTCTAGCTCTTCACTTTTTCCAGCAATTTGCCTAAATGTGAAGGCTCAAAACCAGAAAAGAGACAAGTCTGGTAAGAGAGTCATCACCCTGAGCTTTTTCCTTCACACATTATTCCCTCCCCTTCAAGGTCCCCTCAAGGAAGAGTACATATTCTATAGTGCCCTTCTATGGTCAGGATACAGAATTGAACCAAGCCCATACAATATACATTACTTGTGTGCAATAAATGACAGAATACAAATGCTTTGAATTCCTTACTCTGCATATATGGCTATGTTTTAGTACAGCATCCACATTTACATCATAATTTCCACGGGTCTATATAAACATGTATGAAGATAAACAGGCACTCCTCCCATGCAGAACTGGAAGAATTCACCCAGAAGCTTTGCTCTGTAAATTATTTTGGATGTATTTTAATGAAGCCATAAAAGATATTTGCAAGTGTGCTGGGAACTTTAGTTTTAAATTATTATGATCTGTTACTCTAACAGAAGTTATTAGTATTATTTAACCCCACTGGTATACTTAAAATGAAAATAGTTTCAAGTTTTTTCCAATAGGTTTTGTCTCCATAGTATTTTTTTCTAGAACACCCCTCCTGTTTAGCCTGCTGGTCTCTAGCTTTGTACACACAGAAAAATACCAAAATAACTCAGGCTTTCAAATTATCCTATCTTTCAGAATAAAAAAGTAAGCATCAATCTAACAATGCTTTATTAACCTTTTCACTCCAAATTACAGGAAGATTCATTTATAAATTAAATAGCATTTAATTTAAATTTAATAAATTTAATAGCATTCCAAAGAAAGCAACATCCACCCTTGATTTTACCATTTCATTATTTCAGAATTAAAAAAAAACTCAATAAACTATTAGTTGCTGCAATTCTTAGCAACTCCATTAAAATAATACTCAAATTTGTTGAAAAAACATATCCTTCAAAGCTTTTCATGCTGCATATATATACAACGAAACAGTAACAATGCTTTTCATGTCCTCTGCAAAGGGAAAAAACGACAAATTCAAAGAGATTCGGCATAGCCTTGCCTAGGACACTAAAGAGTATGTATAAAGGAGGGCCTCTGCAGCAACCAGGTGGGAGGGAGAGCTAACAGAGCTGGCTGAGGTAAGGCAGATGTGTGGTCAGACACACCCTGGCAAGCATGAACCCAACCTCAAACCCACCTCCCAAGGGCAGTTCTACATACAGAACTAAGTCTGTTCAGGACCCTCATCAGACTTTCAAATTTTTCAGGACATGTTTCCCATTGAAATAAAACTAGATGCAACATTCCTGCACTGGTCTTATTATTCAAACCATGCTTCCACCTCTCCTAGGCAGCACCAGCCCTCCTTGACACTGCCCTACACTTGAATCCCCTTTGTCTACAGGACCTTCCTCACTAAGCTCTAAGTCTTCCCTCAGCCACACCTCCAGAAGATTTTCCATTCTGCACACACATCCAGTGTTCCTTGTTCCTTGGCACATGCACACGAACTACATTCTAACAGATTCATGCTACCATGACCCCAGTTGTGAGATCCTTTCTTCCTCAATCCAACAATCACTGAACTATTCATCCTCTGCCACTATGCCTGTATGTTTACACACAACTGACCAAAACGACAAGCACATCACACCTGATGCAAATGCTGGGACAAGTCCCCACAGGCCTCCCAGCCATTACTTTTGAGTGCTGGCAGCTCAGCAGCTCTTTATCCATTTTATTGTTACTGTACAGTTCTAGTTTTAAAATTAATTTTAGTTGAGTAACAGTAAATCAAAGACCTAACCAAATTTAAATGTTAGCTATATAAATAGTGTGCTTTCAGTTTGACAGCCAAGACACAACAACAAAACAAGTAATCCACTGCTTCAGGTTAACAATTTCCTTTTGGCAAGAGTGTAAGTAATACAAAACTGGTCTAGCAGTAAAGTAAGTGATGCAATCTTAACTGGAGGCAGTGTAACCAGCTCCTCTCACACAATGAGAGCAACACACCGCCTACTGAACAATTTCTATAGCATACATATTACATGAAATAAAGATCTATGGTTTTTAATGTAAGCTTTTAGGCATGATCACTTTTAAAAGCAACCAAAAGTCAGAGTTTAAGCAGAGATGGTGATATGGTAAAGCCAAGCTTGGAATTGTCCTCCACACTGACTTGATACAGTTACAAATTAAAAATATAGGTAATTTTTTAAAAAAAGTTTTGAATATATTCAACTTAAAACTACAGAGGAGTCTCATCAACAAGCTCTGGGTGTCTGAGAGGCTTTAAGATGTTGCTGACCCAGGTGCTTAATCTCCTGCCACAGTTTAGGAGGCTGTAAGAAAGGACAACAAAAGGGGTTATGTTCTGTGCCCAGGACCCAGGATCTGATTCCCAGCCTCCACATCAGCACACAGCACCCTAAAAGGAATGTGAGCTCAGGTGAGGGAAGTGAACTGAGGTGCAGGTATTGCCAGCTCCTCCATACATACAGACTGCAATCTGAGGGGTGGGGAGAAGCAACCAGCTGGCACCATCTTAAACTACAGCATTTAAGGCTTCTAGAGTACATCTGTCAGAGCCATTTGTGAATAAATTTCAGCATAAGAGTTTGTAGAATTGAGAACTTCATATGTAAAGATTACAATGATAACACAATAGATAAAAGCACAAAAAGCTACACAGGCTGATTGATAATGTAAATGTGAGAGGGAATTATCATGGGTAAACTTAACCTTTTCTTCATTTACACCACACAGCACAGCCAGGGAGAAAACAATTGAGACTTTGAAACCTACTACATTTTCAACCCAATCTGTTTCCCCAACATAAAAAACAGTTCATGACATAAAAGATTATTATTTCACTACTTATTTTATTTCAATAGAAATACATGAGAATTTCTGGCTAGAGACAAACAACTACAGACAATGCAACCCCATTTTTAATTACTGCACCCTTCCTTTTGTATCTCCAGTTCTTCTTTACAAACCCTTCTGGATTTACACTGGCTAATTCATCAGCCCTTCCTCCCAATTCTACTTCTTTTTTGATTGTAAAACATACTGAGTGAAGGATGATGACAAGAACGATCACAACACATGAATGAACAATATTTTGATGATGTATGTACTATATTTAAAACTGCAAAAAATCCCGGGACACAATAAACTGTATTGTGCAAAGCTCCACTGTATCCCTTCAGTGTGTGTTAGAAGGCAGAATCAAACTTCAAAAATCACTAATGATGATTTTTGCCCTGTGGCTAAAAAATCGCAAAACAAATGAGAAACAAAGGAATTAGCACTGTCCCTGTCAGGAATGCCTTAAGTATTTACTCAGCTCACTGATTACAGGGGTATCTGTGTGCAGCTAGTGATATAAAAGCACCTGGGATTCCATGACATTTTCCCATGACCTTCAAACATAATTCTAAAGAATAAAAATGTATCAGGAATCATAGGCTGCTGCAGATAATTCTGCGATATTAAAGCTGCATTAATGCAAGTTCTATTTGAAAATATACGTTCAAGAACCTTTTATTCCCCCACAGCTATACCAGTGACCATCTATGTTTGTCATCACGTGCAACAACAGCTCCTTCCTCTATAGCAAACACCACATTTTTTCAGGAACTATCTTTCCTTCCTATTTTCTTTTCAAAAGGACAAAAAAATTGTTACCTGCTTATTTTATGTCTCAAAAAATACTTCAAGAATAAACCTGATTATTAAAGAGCTGTAAGAGACACTGTTTCTTCATCTCCTCTACCAACCATGCCACAAGGTTTATGTTCTACATAATACTGCAGTGATATATAGGATCATCAGGTTAATTAACTAAAAGCAGTAACACTGTGCCTATGATTGATCAACTATAGGACTATTAAAACATTAAAAATGTTAATCTTTGTAATAATCTCCCAAAAAATTTTTATATTAATTTAAACCATGGATCATTTTAATATTTAATCATTGCAGACTTCACTTGGAATGAGGATAGCCATTCACTGAAAAGCACTTCATTTTTTATTTTGAAAAATGATCAGCTAGTATTTATTCTGTAAATCTCTTCACATATTTTCCTCAAGCAAAGCAAACCTGCAAGTAAATGAAAAAATCCACAAGAGCAGAAAAATTTAAGGCAGAGTTTGGGTCAGAAAACATTGACTTTCACACTCCTGTTTCCCAGGAGTAACTGCATTACAAGAGTAGTACTGTATGAGAGTCGGAGGACTGGGGGAGACTTCTACTGCAGATGGAAATGACTGGCTTCTTTGTCTACATCTTACAATCATTTATGTTGCATTCTCTTCACGTATCTCATAACATGTACACATAATAATTCACTTATTCTTCACAAGTACTCAATGGAGTGACTCGGCTCCCCACAATGATATTAAACCACTTGAGGTTTTTTAACAGGCAACCCAATTTTGTAACGTTAGCCCAATTCCTATCCTCTCCTATAATTCACAACTTGCCTTGCTTCATGCAAAATTTAGATTAATATGGAAATATCCCAAAGAAAAAAACCCAGTAAGTTCCTAGTCATTATAAAAATCTCACAGAAACTCTAAAATTCTAACTGTGATTAACAGTAACTAGTCTTCATGGTATCAATTAATTTTGAAAAGTATTTATAATTATCTAACCAAAACTAATTCATGGTCTAGAGAAACAAGTTTCACAGAAAAATGCAAGGACAGTATCTTCACTGCACTGCAAAAATATAATCCAAAAATATAATCCAACTCTTGTCTTGTTTTCTACATAGGGTCTACGAAAACTGGATGTTCTCTGTAGCTACTGCCATAAAGTACACTGAGCTTCAGAAGCCCTTTAGACTGTGCTGCAGGAATTTGGCTGAAATATTTGAATTAAGTAAATCCTAAAGATAGCCTGAGCAGTACCAGAGGTTAATATATTAGCTTACATGACTAGACTTCATTCTGTATTTTTGACCAATAGTAAGGTAGAAGATTTTCAAACTGGCACACAAACTGGTTTCCTAATCTGAAGAGGCTGCAGAGTCTAACAGCAAGAACTACGAAATCCAGAACAGGCAGAAGTGAGTGTAGCATCTTTCAATGCATATAAACTTACTCTGCATAGTTCAAATTAATAGGAAAAAACCACAACTAACCAAGCAAAAACCAGTAACAAAGGTTCTGCCTTTACTCCTGTTTTTATGAAGAAAGTGTGTATCTCCTTGCAGATTACCTTTCGCTAAAGTATATTCTTAAGGAAGGACGTATGGGAAAATCCTGGTCATTCAATGTGATGCAGTAAGAAACTCTGGAACTCAGTTGCTTGTATCTGAAATGGAAGGCATAGTCCTGTTCATATGACTTTATAAAAGCCACATATATGTCTTTGTATAAAACTCAGTGTAAGACCTAAAGCTAAATACATAAGGAATTTTACCACTGTTGAAAGGCATCTCTGCTTTAGTAATCTGATTTAAAGTAATCTTTCAAAACCTAGATATCTGAAGAGCTCCCACATTTGCAATGAAAAAGTATTTTCTGTATTGTTTTTGCAGATACCAAATACTATTTTAAGCACAAGAAGTTAGTTCTATAACATTGTGGTAATCTCTTCTTGGCTACATAAATCAAATTCACAGAATTCCCAAGATTGTTGATAGACCTTTAGAGGTCATCTACTTGTACTCACCTATTCCTGCTCAACCAGGTTTATCTACAAGACTTATAAATTGTATCTGAAGTAGATTTACATCCTTCCAACTTTCACAATGACAGAAAAGAAGTCCTAGAGGATAAGTTGTATTAATGCATGATGAAAGACAATCATGTCAACAAAAAAACTGGCCAAATTTTTCTTTAGGCAAGCAAACAAGCGATTTCTGAACAATGGTTTGTCTCCAGCCCATTTTGTACCAAAGACTGAAGTGATTCAGCCAAGGATGACGTGCCAAACCACAGTACTTAAGAAACGGTTCAATTTTCCCCACATTTGTAGAATTTAGTGTCTCTCTTAAACATCATTTTACACAGTTTTCCACTACAGAAATACATCTTCAATAGGAGGTAGCCTTCCATTCTGATTAGCTCTTTAGGAATGAGCCAGGGCCCCAACAGGAAGGAACTCAAAGCCTATGACATGCAATTGAATTACTGAGTGTGAAGGTGTGTGCTGTATATGCAGCCCAATTACTCCATACGCTCTTTCAGAGGCTGTTTCTGATACTACTATGATCTGTCCTTACAACTGTGTGGGCTGATGGAAGGTGGAGCAGCTTGAGAGCCACACGAACAGCGTGGCAGAGAATCCCCTGCCAACACTTCACATTTAGAAGTTTTTGCAGCTCACATATTTCTGTTCAGGATTTTCTGAACATAGGCATGACCAGAGCACTCTGCAGAGAACACAAAGGAGTCCAATGTACCCGGAACACATCACGCCCGTAAGGCAAACACAGCCAGCTCAACACTCTGGGCTGGATCAGATTTACTGCACACCCACATCCAGCAGCACTACACGGCCCGGTCTCACTGCACGTGGGGGGCCAGCACACACAGAGCAGAGGATTGTCCAGCTCCAGACACCCTAAAACCTGACACAAGACGGGAGTTTTGCACACACGCCCAACCACACCGCACGGGCCGGCAGCATGGGAGCAGTCGTGCCCACGAAGGAAAACCGTGAGCTATCCTCCTACGGAGACATCGCAGGCTTCGGCCAGTTGGGCCCCGCTGGCGCGCCCGGGCCAGGCCTCGAACACGGCCCCGCCGAGGACATCTCGGCGAGGGGTCTGTTTCCATCCAATCTGGCTGCCTGGTCAGGCTCGTATTTCTTCGAGCACGGAAAAGCAGCCCTGGCAGTCGGGGGGGTCCCGGCACGATGGAACGGAACACCAAACGCGACCGCAGGACAGCGCAGCACGGCAGCTATTCCCGCCCACGCCCAAAATGGCGGCAGCATCGCCGACCCTCTCCCACCCCAGCCCCTCCAGCCCGCGCTCCGGGGGC